>JAFFST010002962.1:78060-92971 GCA_022414735.1 Noturus placidus | reverse complement strand
TGTATTTTAGCAGTTTCCCCATGCTGTGGGAGATTCTATCACTCAGAAACCACGTGAATTTAAACAGTAACTGTAATCCTAACACTATCTTCTAAATATACAAATTTTCAGTATCAAATATTGGAAGTTTGGCTGCGCGGTGGGTGAGGTGTTAGCGCTTGGACCCCCCCCAGTGTCCATACCATCGTTACGCCCTTGACACACACACCGATTTTCCTTAACAAACGTGAATATATTAAAAAAGAATAGACATAAAGAAATAGATAAATAAAATAAATAGAATATATGAAGAAAAGACAGATCTGTTGGCAGGGAAAATTAAAGCAGAACATATAGAAAATATTTTCTCCTGTATATTGGGGGGGGGGGGGACAGATTGGTATTTCCTCAACATTGGTGGGGTCACGGTCCCCCCAAAGAGTGCGTGTTTACGCCCATGGGTGAGCGCAATTGAATGACGCTGCAATGTCGTAATTACACCCCCTTCCCCCAAAACACACACTCACACAGACAGTAAGATTCATGTGTAGAATCAGATTTCTTACTTGTCCAATTATAATGAAACATTTCTCTAATTATCATTCTGATTAGTCAAATTATGACTCGTCACTATACAATTCTAACTATCTAAAATTCCACTTGCATATCTTTAATCCAGTCAAAACTCATTTGTAGATATCACAAAATAGGAGGTAAATGACGAGTCGAAATAACACTGTGGATATCTTCAGTGTGTATTCTGACTAGTCATGATTCTGTTGCAGATATCCATCCATCCATCCATCCATCTTCAACCGCTTACTCCTTTTCAGGGTCACGGGGGAACCTGGAGCCAATCCCAGGAGGCATCGGGCACAAGGCGGGGTACACCCTGGACAGGGTGCCAGTCCATCACAGGGCACAATCACATACACACTCACATTCATACACTACGGACACTTTAGACACACCAATCAACCTACCATGCATGTCTTTGGACTGGGGGGGGAAACCGGAGTACCCGGAGGAAACCCCCGACACACGGGGAGAACATGCAAACTCCGCACACACATGGATCCTGGCGGGACTCGAACCCTGGACCCTGGACCCTGGAGGTGTGAGGCGGACGTGCTAACCACCAAGCCACCGTGCGCCCCCCTGTTGCAGATATCTTTAATGTCAATTACTACAAATCAAAATTACTAGTAGAGCCAGGGGCATTAAATGCTAAAACGGCTGCTCATATACCCTTTGTAATTTTGACCTCATTTCAGTATTATTTCAGCTGGCGTGATGGCGTTATGACGTAGCGGAAGTGACGCGGCGCCAGAGGGTTGAATGCACGGATCTGCCGAGCTTCTTAACCGCTGCCCAGTCTCTGTTTTGAATCCAGTCTGTGGTTGTGTTTCTGTTGGCGATGAAGTTAGTTTACTGGGATATTCGAGGGGTAAGAGATGAGTAAATAATGCCTATTTATTAACGTTTTAAATAATGCTTATTTATTAACGTTTTAGCACTGTCTGGTTAACATTTTTTCATTTGTTTACGCGTTGAATAGCTTTTACAAACAAGTGTGCCGATGTAGGAGCAAATCTATGCCAAGTGAGAGAAAGATCTAGAAAAGTGACTTGGAGTATTCGTTTAGCACGACCAATTTACATCCGTACTAGTCAACTGAAGTGAAATGAAGCTGAATGAACCGTGCATTTGAACTTGAAGTGGAAATAACTGACTCGGTTCCCGACCGTTAAACTTCAACACTAGTAATGTGTCGTTCGCGAGAGAGTCGACTCTTTAAGCTCGTTTAGGTGAATGCTGGGAGTCGACTCGCATTTCTAAAGAGCCGCAATAGATGCTTTCAGTGTTTTGTTAAAATATAGCAGTGTTCGATTCTTTAATGCCGATTCTCCATACTGAGCATTCGTGACCGCATTTTGTGTGTGTGTGTGTGTGTGTGAGAGAGAGAGAGACACAGAGAGACACAGACACACAGCGATAGATTCAATGCGCGCGCGCCTGAGGCAAACTGAGGTTCACATCTGGTGAACATCAGGATAAAATAAATAATCAGATACTACTTCTATGCGAGTTAAAGAAAAACTTCACCCTGCAACACATTAAATATGTTGAAATGTAATGTGCCTCTCGAATCTGTGTTTTTATTATTTATGTCATTATTTCATTATAATATTTTCATTATAATATTTGCTGTACAGGGGGACATTACCAGAGTAGGTTCAATAGCGTTCATCCAAAGACTATTATTATTATTATTATTATTATTATTATCTATCTTCTATACCGCTTATCCTTCCTTCAGGGTCATGGGGAACCTATCCCAGGTTCACAAGGTGGAGTACACCCTGGACAGGGTGCCAGTCCATCACAGGGCACAATCCCATACACACTTACCCATTCATACACTTTGGACACGCCAATCAGCCTACCATGCATGTCTTTGGACTGGGGGAGGAAACTGGTATACCTGGAGGAAACCCCCGACGCACGGGGAGAACATGCAAACTCCGAACACACATGGCCCCGGCGGGGCTCGACCCCCGGACCCTGGAGGTGTGAGGCGAACATGTTAATCACTAAGACACCCAATAGGAGAAAATCTTTCAGTGATATCAAACATTATAAAGTTTAATATGCAAGTCATTTTCCTTTTTTGGTGATCGTTATGGCCAAAAATGCTTGATTTTGCTGCGTTTTTTTTTTTTTTTTTTAATGTGCGATGTATTCTGCAAAAACATCTACTACTTGAATTGGTGAAATTGCACAATCTTTCAAAGTGATGTTTGTTGGTACATGCGACCTTTTAGCTGTACTCATGTTCGACAAACATGAATTGAAAAGGGCTATGTCTGAATGCGCGTTGTGATGACATCACATGATGCATTTTGGCACAAATCTACAGAAAATATGTGGAAATTTAGAAAAATTGGAAGCTCCTCTAAATATTGCGGGGTTTACTTAATTTTGTGTTAATTTCTGCCATCGCAAAATCCTGGAGGGACTGATTTTAACATTTATGTGAATAGATTTCATAACAAATGCTTTTCAGATGTAATGTCATATTGTTCATCAGAATGTAGAGCAAAATTTGATTGAATAAACTAAGTGTTGGGTAACAATTAGCCAGCTATGGGGGAAAAAAACTGTAAAGAGCTGTTTGAGAGCTGGAAGAGGAGTAGATGAGCTGTAGATGAGTAGTTGATGAGCTGAGCAGATTGGACCAATTACTGAAAAGCATTCCCATCATCATTTTAAAACATGTAAATCTTGTTTTGTTTCGCAGCTTGCTCAGCCCATTCGCCTGCTGTTGGAGTACACTGGCACTGAATGGGAGGATATATTTTATTCCTGTGGTGAAGGTAAATGGCTAGAAAAAAAAAACCTTTTAAAAAAGCAACATCCATATCATGTAATTAAAAAATAGAATTATTATGGTTTTAAAATAGCAGAGTATGTTGGGAAATACTTTCACATGCATGCTTTAATTGCAGCTCCCAATTATGATAAAAGCTGCTGGTTCAAAGAGAAAGCCACGCTCAAGATGGACTTTCCTAATGTAAGTGGCATTAAGAGGAAGCAAAAAACAACAATTTGTATCTTGGTGTTAATGATTAACATCAATAATTAATCTACAATAACTGCTTTTAAATTTTTTTAGCTGCCTTACCTTGAGGATGGAGAGAGGAAGATTGTGCAGAGCAACGCCATAATGAGATACATTGCTCGCAAGCACAACCTCTGTGAGGGCTCACGTTTTTCATTCACTTTACTGTTGTCTTGGATGGTGTTGGTTGGTCTCTTAAGCTGTTCTTAGAACAGAGTTAGATTTAGTGTTTTGACTACATCATTAGGTTCAATTGCTTTTCATTTTGTGACTTTTTTTTAAAACCGTTTCCCCACAAGCGTGGCATGCAAGTGCATTTTTTTAAATAAGTGAAGAGACCGAATACTACTAGTTATTTAATAGCACAAAAGGAGGAGCTTGCAGACGTTTAATGACTGGGTTCTTGCAAACAATATGTGGAACTGAAGATCTTTGGGGACTCAAGCCATTGATATGTGGCAGGTTCTAAATAAAAGTTTACGCAGTCTATTGTATCTTTCTCTACATTTATTTACCATGACTTTAGGTGGGGAGACGGAGGACGAGATCATCAGAGTGGACATCTTGGAGAATCAGGCAATGGACTTCCGCAATGGTTTTGTCATGCTCTGCTATCTAGACTTTGTAAGTTTCTACAGTCTGTGTTATTTCAAAATTGTCCATGTTCACTTCATGCTTAGGCAGAGGTGAAACATTTGTCAAGTAACAGTGACTGGACAGAACACAAGAACATTTATTATATATATTTTTTGTATTATGCAACAACAGTTAATTGTGCACAAAGTTTAAATCGAGGTTCCGAAATCATAATGTGTGCAGGATGTAGGCTATTTTATTACACTCAGAATTTCAGGATTGAATCAGTACTATGCATGCATAATTCATAGCATAGTGGTATTCATAGTTTAATACAATCCTATATTATGTCCAACTTTTCAGGATAACAAAAAGAAAGGTTACTTGGATGCACTGCCAGGAATTCTGAAGCAATTCTCTGTGTTTTTGGGGGAGAGGAAGTGGTTTGCTGGTGATAAGGTAAAAAAAAAATTCTTACTGGAAGAAACATGCTGATTGTACAGAATGTCCTGATCTTACACTGTAAATGACTCATGCTCCAGCATTATGTAGGCTGTGCAATTAATTATGCATTCTTTTGATGTAGATCACATTTGTGGACTTCATCATGTATGAATTGTTGGACCAGCACCGCATGTTTGAGCCCAAATGCCTGGACAACTTCAAGAACCTCAAAGATTTCCTGGACAGATTTGAGGTTTGGGTTAAATCCTGTCTGTTTCTTGAATCGTATTGGAAACTTATGTTCTTGTGACGTCTGCATAAAAATCATAAATACAAAGAAAAAGGTAAGCAGAATGTTGACTAAATGTTGTGCTATTGTTCTGTTGAAGGCGCTTGAGAAGATCTCCGCATACATGAAATCAAGCAGGTTCATGAAAACACCTGTAAATAACAAGATGGCAAAGTGGGGATACAAGAAGGAATGAAGACTGGCGCATTATTTGTGATGATGCACTGTAGTCGCCTTTAAAAGCCTTAAAATGCATAAAACAGTCAATTGTTTAAGCAACCTCTGTTGTGGTATAATCAAAATTAGATCAAAGGATATAAGACATAAGCACCTATTATTAAATTGTGCTCCATTCTTATTTTCATTCAATAAAAATGAAAAAAAAAAATAGTTTATTGCCAGTTTACTCACAACACTTTGCTTTTCTCCTCTGAATTAAGAAATACGAAACATAGTTATGCTGAAACAGCACAATGATTCAGAACATTCTCAATACAAATTGTCACATACATTGTCACTTTTATTTGAACATCAACACATTTCAAATAGGTCAAAGTTCAGAAGATTGGTTTACGAGAAGTTGCAAAACCATTCTAGATAGAAGTGATCGTACTTTGTGATGATGCATGACATACAGTCTTGCTTCATATATACAGCACTGTGCAAAAGTTTTAGGCACCCTATTTTTTAGTACAAACTTTGTCATAGATATATATTTTTTTTATTTTATGACTTCTACATTTTCAAATCAGTACTAAAAACATTTTAGATTCCCAAACATTGGTTTTCCAGCACATAAATGTTACAGAAAAATGTTTATTTTTTCAGACAAAAAACGCAATGTTTGCTGCTTTGCAACAGTCAAAGTCTCCAGAAGAACTGTGGCTGGTTCTGCAAGATGCTCAAGAAAACTTACCCAATAATTTCCTCATAAAACTGCATAAATTGTAGTTTTTAAAAAAAATTTGTCACACCAAATATTGATGTTTCATTTACTCATGTTTACTGTTCTTTACAGTTTTTTTTTTTTTAATGTAGAAACATTTAATTTAATGATTTGAAGGTGTCTGCTCTACAGCATTACTTTGCATGTGCCTAAAACCTTTGCACCATACTGCATATACAAAGACACAAGCAATTTCGAGAGTTAAATCTATAATCAGTGTGTTTTAGGAATGGTTTCTGATTATACTGGATCGATTAAACTGGATCATAGACTCTATAAATATTTGACTGTAAATATGACTTTAAATATAGTTTTAATCATATATACCTTCATTATTAACTTCCTTTTAAACTTTAGAATTCTGACACAAGTGTTAGATGATAAATAGAATGAACACAGGATCAAAAAAGGCATGACGTGAAACAAGTGATTTTTACCACCTATTTAAAATTGTATTTGATAATTGAATAACTTCAGTTGATATTTATGTTCAGATCATAAACCTGTTTTCATGAACCAACAAATGATATTTCCAGCATGTAATCCCTGTGCAGTTCTCTTGAGCGAATCCGTCAACTGGCATCTGCATCCTCACTAAAGCCTATGATGTCAGGTTTAACGGCCATTGTAGTGGTTGTATTCTGCTTCACTCGCAAGCTGCAGAAACATGCACATGTTCATGTACTTATATATGGTGAAAAATTAGCATATAACCTTAGAGCCTGTCTGCTATTATAAATGTGTAAACAAATATTTACTTTGGTTTTGGGTGATAAAACTGATGCATTATAAGAGTTGCGCCAATAAGCAAGAGTTCTGGTTAAATTATATGTTTGTGTATACACTTTTATACATACGGCCATAGATGACTTAACGGCCTGCAGTTGGAAGAAAACACGACCTCCTTCTTCAGGGCACACAGCTCGTATATCATCACGCCTCATCCCCAAAAGCAATGCTCCATTCATCATACCCAGGTTCCGTATTGTCCTACACACACAAAATTCGCACTCATAAAACCCAGGCAAGGCGAAAGAGAAGTGAGTTTTATAGCAATGTGTTATAAATGATTATGGTGCTTCACCCACAACTGCAATCCTATTTAACAGTGCTCCTAAAAGTTCTGTTAGGAGCACATTGTTCTCGTCAAAAACAGCAGAAGACTGTTTATGGGCAGGCAGTAGCAGTGAGTAAAAAAATTTAAATCCTATACATGAGTAACTAGTTTATTAAGTAACTTTGCTCTTATAGTTGTAGCTAATAGGCTTCTGTATATTTGACAGTCAGCTGTAAACTGTAATTAACATACTTGCAGCCAAATTGTGAAACTCAGTTGTTTAACGTTTAATTAATATCAGCTTGTCTTGCTTCCTGGTGTGGTTTTGACCAAAAAGCCAACAATAGCTGAATATTTTCAGTATACATTTCTAAAGAAATTAAAAGTATTAATCCACACATTTACAAATATACTGTATGTACAAACTATTAATGCACATTTTTTTTTACTATTATGACATTTAAGTAACTAAAATACAATTCATTCCATTATTTAGTTTATATTAGATTTTGTATATATATATATATATATATATATATATAAATATAATTTTAAGTTATAAAAAACTATCTAATTTATAGTTAATGGACAAAAATTGAATTGAAAAAGATATGTCTATACTCTGTAAACTCAATGCCCACTTTAATAGCAACACTTCTACTCCTGACCAGTCCATCATGTGGCAGCAGTGCAATCCACAATATCATACATCCATAAAATGCAGACCCAGTTCAAGAGCTTCAGTTAATGTTAACATCAAAATGGGGAAAATGTGATCTCAGTGACTGACATTGGCATAACTTTTAGTATCAGATGGGCTGGTTTGAGTTTTTTAAAAACTGCAGTTCTGGGATTTCCATGTATTAAAGTCTTACACAGAATGGTGTGAAAAATAAAAGAGCATCCAGTAAGAGTGAGTTCTGTTGACGAGAGAGGTCAGAGGAGAATGGCCAGACTAGTATGAGGTGTCAGGAAGGATCCGGCAACTCAAATAAACCTTACAACCATGGTGAGCAGAAAAGCATCTCTGAATGCACAACATGTTGAACTTTGAGGCTACAAACTATCACCTAAGAACTCTCCAGTTTGGGTGAACATGTGCCCACTGTAGCCTCAGATTGAACATTGGAAAAAGACCAGGCAATGTTTTCCAATCAAGTGTCAAGTTAAAGAGTGGTTATTTGATGACGTTTGATGTGAATTTTAAGCAAACTGCTTGAAGTGTATCTACATGATTTTATGCATTGCACTGCTGCCACATTATTGGCTGATGGATATTTGCATTGATAATGAGAAAAAGTTGCATATGCTTAGAACAAAATGTAAATGACATTTTCCTTGATATATCTTATAATTCTGCCAGTTGCCCTTCTTCAGATTATTGCTGGAATTCAACAGAGTCATTAAAAACATTTGCCATAGCTCTGGATTGTGTTTTGGATTGTTGTCTTTTTGTAGTATAGACCCAGGATTTTGTGTTTGTTTGTTTTCATTAAGAATTCCATTTTATATGAGTTCAATTCAAATAAACCATAACAGATGCAAACTCTTGCCTATATATATACACACACACACACACACACACACACACAGTATCTCACAAAAGTGAGTACACCCCTCACATTTTTGTAAATATTTGATTATATCTTTTCATGTGACAACACTGAAGAAATGACACTTTGCTACAATGTAAAGTAGTGAGTGTACAGCTTGTATAACAGTGTAAATTTGCTGTCCCCTCAAAATAACTCAACACACAGACATTAATGTCTAAACTGCTGGAAACAAAAGTGAGTACACCCCTAAGTGAAAATGTCCAAATTAGGCCCAAAGTGTCAATATATTGTGTGGCCACCATTATTTTCCAGCACTGCCTTAACCCTCTTGGGAATGGAGTTCACCAGAGCTTCACAGGTTGCCACTGGACTCCTCTTCCACTCCTCCATGACGACATCACGGAGCTGGTGGACGTTGGAGACCTTGTGCTCCTCCACCTTCTGTTTGAGGATGCTCCACAGATGCTCAATAGGGTTTAGGTCTGGAGACATGCTTGGCCAGTCCATCACCTTCACCCTCAGCTTCTTTAGCAAGGTAGTGGTCGTCTTGGAAGTGTGTTTGGGGTCATTATCCTGCTGGAATACTGCCCTGTGGCCCAGTCTCCGAAGGGAGGGGATCATGATCTGCTTCAGTATGTCACAGTACATGTTGGCATTCATGGTTCACTCAATGAACTGTAGCTCCCCACTGCCGGCAGCACTCATGCAGCCCCAGACCATGACACTCCTACCACCATGCTTGACTGTAGACAAGACACACTTGTCTTTGTACTCCTCACCTGGTTGCCACCACACACGCTTGACACCAAATAAGTTTATCTTGGTCTCATCAGACCACAGGACATGGTTCCAGTAATCCATGTCCTTAATCTGCTTGTCTTCAGTAATTTGTTTCCGGGCTTTCCTTTGCATCATCTTTAGAAGAGGCGTCCTTCTGGGACAACAGCCATGCAGACCAATTTGATGCAGTGTGCACTGAGCACTGACATGCTGACCCCCCCACCCCTTCAACCTCTGCAGCAATGCTATCAGCACTCATACGTCTATTTCCCAAAGACAACCTCTGGATATGACTCTGAGTACGTGCACTCAACTTCTTTGGTCAACCATGGAGAGGACTGTTCTGAGTGGAACCTGTCCTGTTAAACCGCTTATGGTCTTGGCCACCATGCTGCAGCTCAGTGTCAGGGTCTTGGCAATCTTCTTATAGTCTAGGCCATCTTTATGTAGAGCAACAATTCTTTTTTTCAGATCCTCAGAGAGATCTTTGCCATGAGGTGCCATGTTGAACTTCCAGTGACCAGTATGAGGGAGTGTGCGAGCAATTACACCAAATTTAACACACCTGCTCCCCATTCACACCTGAGACCTTGCAACACTAACAAGTCACATGACACTGGGGAGGGAAAATGGCTAATGTAGTACATACTACACCTAATGAATCTGTACTTGCCTAAAATTCATTAATGAATTTAACAACATGAAAATTGTGCACAGAACAAGATAAGCTGAAACCCTGAGTTAACTAAAGTCTAAATATAACAGTTATGCTATAAAGAGCTTGGAAAAAAAATGTTAAATGTGTGGCAGGCTATCAGGTACTGACAACAAAGAGGGTGGACAGAGCTAAACAAATAGTTTATCAGACATGACAGCTGCAGTATTTCTTCATTTACCAGTGATAAGAGGGGAACACTCCCAAAACATAATGAGTTATGTTAAGACATCCAGTAGCCCATTACAAATATAAGTGCAAACTGGCACCAAGGGAGTCAATAGGTTGTTGTTGCTGCTTAGTCATAGAGGAATGCTTAGTCATTTCTCCACATCCTATTTCAAGCTTTCTGTCACACTATAGAAACTATATATATATATATATATATATATATATATATATATATATATATATATATATATATATAGCAAGCCTCCCTTCAAGGATGTATGAATTTCAGTCAGTAAATCTACTGTATGCATCTGATGAAACATACCATGTCATGACCCGTCTTATATTTTATGAACGAAACAGCATTCAGGCTTATAGTGCGGCTTTGTAAAATGCAGTTTTGAACAGTTAATGCACATTTCGAAATGGTTCCTTACGAGTTGGAAAAGCCCTTGTACTGTAACCAGGTCTTCACTTCCTCTGGGCTGGATTTCATTTCGAGATTTGGAGGTCTATTCACTCTCTGACAGAATGGTAGGACAGAAGACAAAGTTAAACACCTCTTGACTTTCTTGACATTCAAATCAGAAAGTACAGTAAATGATGAACGATGCTTTAAAATAATGGAAAACTGGTGGAACTTACTGCTGGCTCTTCTCTATTCATGGGCTCTAGAACATTTGGAGGCACATGGCCCTCCTCGTCACGATTGTTTCGCACTACCCACCATTGCCTGGATTTGTGTACCACCTGTGGGAACATGTTCACAAACAACTTCTCACATACAGGGTGGTGTTTCTTACATTTAAGCTGTGCAAACAGTGCTAACAAAACATTGCTTTTGAATGAAAGAATGTATGCTCTTTTTTTTTTTTTTTTTTTTAAAGAAAAAGACCAGTAATTGCAGTCTGGCCAGTCATTCAGACACATTTTAATTTACTTGATCTAATTTGTATAAAGCTTTTAGCAGATTTTACAGATTTTTTTCCTTATATAGAGCTCTAATGAGCAACAGACTATAAAAGACTAAAAGACTATATAAGACTAAAAATCTATGCAAGGAAGAGACCTTCAGAGGAACCAGACTCTAAAGACCCATTCTCTTCTGGGTGACACCAAGTAAGGGAATTTTTATATTTATGTTATACAGTGACTAGGGTTTAAAAAACAAACGGAAATATACAGAATGTTGAGTAAAAGTGAAAAGGAGTGACTAAATCAAGTACGTATGACTTTACAGCAGTAGATCTTACCTGCACCACATCACCTTTCATCACACTCAGCTCCTGACGGTTTCTGGCTGTGAAATCGTAGATCACGCGCATGTACAGTGGAGGTTCTCCTGAGCTACAGGACAAAAAAGCACAAATAATTGCTTTGTAGATGCATAATTTCACAGGCATGAGATTACCACTGCCCCTAAAGCTCCTAAATGTATGCATTATTCGGTTTATTTGTATAGCGCGTTTACCAGTAGACACTGTCACCTAACCTTTATAGTAATTTGGATGTAGATTTAGATTCCTAATGAGTAAGCCATGACAGTCAGACTAACTTTATAGCATAAAGGCAAACATTACAAAGTGTGTTGAAAGGATTTTCCGTTTGGGCATATTGTTGTATCAAGATGAAAGACAGTCAAAGTGAAATCATCCTGTTCTGAAAATTTGAGCTCTAAAAAGTTTTTTTTAGTGATTGGAGATTGACATATTTTAAGTGATTAATGTATTATGATTTAGATTTCAATACCGTCCTCTTTACTCATAATGATCAGCTGTCACAGCAGTATTATCATACACTGTTATTTACCGTTCAGGCGGAGCACCAAAAATCCTGTTATCCTGGAAGGGAAAGTAAACAGCTTGTGTCAACAATGTCACTATTAAACAACAACCATCTAATGCACATTATATAGAGTGATGGGAAATAAGTATTTGGAAACTTTTGTTCTTATTATTTAATATACCTCACTTCAAATTTACACACATAATGGATTTTGACTTTATACGTATAAATATGAACATTAAAGAATATATTAAAAAGTGTAAACAAAAATATGTTTAAAAAATGAAACTGATGGGGGTGGAAGTATTCAGACACAAATTACTTTGTTGCAAAGTTGTTGTTTTGAGATGAATGATAAGAATTAATTAGGGTTTTGCAGGATTGTGGTTCAATTTTGGCCCATTCTTCTTCAATTCCCAAGGATACAAGGCTCCCTCTGATGGACTTACCATTACCATGTAAAAACCCTCCATTAATAGTCAGGGGATTGGCTAGGCCATGCAAGCACCTTCACAAACGTTTTAGAAAACAGTCTTGGCTGTATTTGGGGATGTTGTCTTGCGTGAAATGTCTATCTTGACAGACTCAGTTTCCTGGTTGGAACCTTCTTTAAAGTGTCCCAGTACATTGCTCCATTCATGTTTCCTTCGATGACATACAATGCCCTAAGACTGTTTGCATAGAAGCAGCCCCATATCATAACACTCCCACCTCCATACTATGGTGTTCTTGGGATGTGTAACTCTTCATTCTCCAAACATGATAAGCTTAATTAATAGAACAAAGTGCATTTTCTTTGGCTTAATCTTTTGTTCCAAAGAGTTCTGCTTTGTCTGTGCTTCTTTTTTAGCAGAGGAGTTTTTTTGTAGGGTGTATAAACGGGTATGATTCTGGCACAGTTCATTGCTTATTGCTCTCCGTGTAACTGTTGTTTCTGCTGCCCTCGAGTTATTCTGCAACTCTTTTTCAGTGACTAATGTTTTCTCTCTTAGCTTCCTTACCTTTAGTCTGAGCATGTTGTGAAATCTTGAGTAGTGCACCTGTCAGTGGACAGTGAGTTGTGGTTCCATGAACTTTCCACCTACATATTATCAAACCAATTGAATAGCTTTGCTATGGCTATTTTGCTTTTTTTCATTAGAGGGCTGTTTAGTAATGTCTCAGAGTACTCCTCATCCTCACCATGATTGCTACTTGTTTTGTGAAGTCTTTCAAACAATGGCAATGTCTTCTATAATAACCTGATGCAATTTGCCAGAGCATGTTTTTTTTTTGTTGCAGCAATTGTGTCTAGAAGTTAATTTCTTTTTTGTATAAAAAAAATACCTCACTGTATCTACATTTTAGAAAAACAGGAAGCTACAGTGTATATATTATATGTTTAAGGTGTGTTTATTTATTTCTTAAAAATACTGTAAATCTACACTCAGGTGCTAGTGAGATCTCATGTCTTGTCAGGTTCTGATGAGTTTTACCTGTCCAGGTCGTTGTTGTATGTCATTCTCAGCTGGAAATCTCTGACTGTTGCTACGTGACAGATGATGGTTCATGGGTCCTGACTGGGGAGGGGCCGGTGCAGGCGGCTGCCAGCCATCATAAAACTGTGGTACATATGGTGGTATCTGATCTGCATTCAGCCATCCTTGTCTAAGAATGCAGAGAGTGAATCTTATAAACGGGTTTATAAGATTCCATTTTAGTACACAGTATCTTGGGCAATATGACCTTTGATATTGAAGCCCTTCACATAACATTTATACATACCGAATTGCCAATATTTTAAGTGCCTGCTAGGGATGTAACCCACAGAAATAACAGTTTAAAAAATAGTTATAGTGCACATTTATAACTGAGACCAATTTTGACCTCAGTTATTGAAGAAAATATGGTTTAGGCCATGCCCATTTCGGGATTAAATCAGAGTATAGATACAGATATTTAGAGCACTAAACAGACAGTCTTGAAAAAAACAGACCCGTTCACCTCATTCCTATGATGCTCAATAAATTCCTGGAAGTGTGCAATCCCCTAGAGTAATAAATAACTTGCTCTCATATTCCTAGAACCAAGGCAATGGTATGTGCCTTGCGACACAGCACATTATCATACTAGATGTTTCTAGCTGAGTGTGGATAAATTGTGGCCATGAAGGGATGAACTTTGGGATAACACAATGGCTACCATATATACTGTGCTGCTTAGACATCCCTTAATGGGTATCACGGGCCCTAATGTACCATGAAGATGTGAACAACTCACATTATTTTTATTTTTGAGTATTGCAGCCAATAAGACCAATAAGTGGTCCATTCTGAGAGGTCATGGTCCAGACTAATGCTGGATTCAGATGTGATTTGCTTAGCTGTGAGCCCTCTATTTGCCTGTACAATAATGCTCTTTACTGATTTCTGATCAATGCATGTTTTTTTTTAATTCCCAGATAGAAGTTACCAACATGGAAGGGAACAGGATAAAACACTCCCTCCAACATCGAGCCAGCCACTGAATCATCAACTGCTGCTAATGCAACATCAACATCTTGCCCTGTACATGCAACCTAACAGAACCCCATGATTAGCTAGAGCTGCGCCAGTTATATTCTCTTGGTTCTGATTCTAGTCACATTATACTTAATATTATACTTAAAACTATGAATCACTACTGGAACTCTGAGGTTCACACAATAAATAAATAAACAAACAAACAAACAAATAAATAATAGACTATCACTAAGCTAATTAATAATAAAAAAATTACTGTGAAACATTTACAAGTCAAAATAATTGCATTGATCATCTTCAAAATGGTCTCAATCAATACTCTTAAAGGGCCTGACATATTTTATATACAGTGGTGTGAAAAAGTGTTTGCCCCCTTCCTCATTTCCTGTTCCTTTGCATGTTTGTCACACTTAAGTGTTTCGGAACATCAAACCAATTTAAACAATAGTCAAGGACAACACAAGTAAACACAAAATGCAATTTGTAAATG
>JAFFST010002962.1:20189-76746 GCA_022414735.1 Noturus placidus | reverse complement strand
TGCAAAGGAACAGGAAATGAGGAAGGGGGCAAACACTTTTTCACACCACTGTATATATATATATATACAGGTGTTCTGACCTGGGAATATTCCAGGCATCTTGTAAACTGTTCCAGAGCCGTCCCTCCTCTGGAGTGACCACTTGGCTGAGGAACTGCAGAGTTTGATCTGTGAGAAGGGGACTCACAACTGAAGGAGCTACCTCAGAAGGATACTGCCTCACCAGCTAAAGCATGAGGGGAGAGAAAGGTTAGTTATTCAAGGAGTCCTGCTACATTTTGTTCTGACCAAAAAAACAACAAAGCATGGTATAATTTACTGACACACACAGAAAGCTTTCGAAATCTGGACATTTAAGGCTAGAAGACGAGATATCTCAGCACATGACATAACAAACAGATGAAATTAAAAGAACATGTTTCAAAATTTTTCTATTCCATATAATGGTGATGTTGTGACTAACAGTGAACAAAGAAAATGTTAAAGAAAAACTTTTTGTTGCTCCTTTACAAACTAAACTGGTTAAACTGGTAGATACTCACGAAATCAAGCGTGGAGAAAAGACTGTGGATAAGGTCAGGAGCATCAGGTTTACTTAAGTGTCCATTAAGTTTCCCCTAAAACAAGAAAAATTAGGCAAGTATTAGTCCCAATACACCAACAGGGCATGATGTCCTGGAGCACTTTAGCCTATTTGTTTCATGAACTACTGATTGAAGCATTAATCATTCATTCTGATTCCTGAGTAATTCAAACTTTTGCTTATACACTTGATCTACATCTTTCAGCTTCTGTCATCTTTAAATCTGCCATCTTAAAGACAAAGCAAAGTGCTAGTTATTTCCTGTAATATTAATAAAACTCCAAAACTGTTTAGAGAAATACAGTATATAACATATTTAAGTGGCTGCAGTATTGCTGCATTAAAACTTTACAGTGCGGTAATTATACTTATTACACTTTGCTACAATGTAAAGTAGTGAATGTACAACTTGTGTCACAATTTAAATTTGCTGTCCCCTCAAAATAACTCAACACACAGCCATTAATGTCTAAACCACTGGCAACAAAAGTGAGTACACCCCTATGTGAAAATGTCCAACTTAGGCCCAAAGTGTCAATATTTTGTGTGGCCACCATTATTTTCCAGCACTGCCTTAACCCTCTTGGGCATGGAGCTCACCAGAGCTTCACAGGTTGCCAATGGAGTTCTCTTCCACTCCTCCATGATGACATCACGGAGATGGTGGATGTTATAGAACTTGCGCTCCTCCACCTTCCGTTTGAGGATTCCCCACAGATGCTCAATAGGGTTTAGGTCTGGAGACATGCTTGGCCAGTCCATCACCTTCACCCTCAGCTTCTTTAGCAAGGCAGTGGTCGTCTTGGAGGTGTGTTTGTGGTCGTTATCATGCTGGAATACTGCATACTGATCATGCTCTGCTTCAGTATGTCGCAGTACATGTTGGCATTCATGGTTCCCTCAATGAACTGTAGCTCCACAGTGCCGGCAGCATTCAGGCAGCCCCAGACCATGACACTCCCACCACCATGCTTGACTGTAGGCAAAGACACACTTGTCTTTGTACTCCTCACCTGGTTGCCAGCATACACGCTTAACATCATCTGAACCAAATAAGTTTATCCTGGTCTCATCAAACCACTGGACATGGTTCCAGTAATCCATATCCGTAGTCTACTTGTCTTCAGCAAACTGTTTCCAGGCTTTCTTGTGCATCATCTTTAGAAGAGGCTTCCTTCTTGGCCGACAGCCTTGCAGCCCAATTTGATGCAGAGTGTGGCGTATGGGCTGACCCCCCAACCCCTCAAATTCTGCAGCAATGCTGGCAGCACTCATACGTCTATTTCCGAAACACAACCTCTAGATATGACTCTGAGCACGTGCACTCAACTTCTTTGGTCGACCATGGCAAGGCCTGTTCTGAGTGGAACCTGTCCTGTTAAACCGCTGTATGGTCTTGGCCACCGTGCTGCAGCTCAGTGTCAGGGTCTTCGCAATCTTCTTATAGTCTAGGCCATCTTTATGTAGCGCAGCAATTCTTTTTTCAGGTCCTCAGAGAGTTCTTTGCCATGAGGTGCCATGCTGAATTTCCAGTGACCAGTATGAGGGAGTGTGAGAGCGATTACACCAAATTTAACACACTGCTCCCCATTCACAACACTAACAGGTCACATGACACCGGGAAGGAAAAATGGCTAATTGGGCCCAATTTGGACATTTTCACTTAGGGGTGTACTCACTTTTGTTTCCAGCGGTTTAGACATTAATGGCTGTGTGTTGAGTTATTTTGAGGGGACAGCAAATTGACACTGTTACACAAGCTGTACACTCACTACTTTACATTGTAGCAAAGTGTCATTTCTTCAGTGTTGTCACATTAAAAGAGATTATCAAATATTTACAAAAAGGTGAGGGCTGTACACACTTTTGTGAGATCCTGTATACCCTTGTATATTCTTTGCTTCAAAAAAAGGTTTAAAGATTCGTAAAGGTCAAATGGTTGACTTACAAGAAGATTAAAGCCATATTTAATTTTTTGAAGACAGGCCACATATTCATCTATAGAGGGAAAGTTTTCACCTGCACAGGAAATAAAGAGTAACAAATTAATAAATGTTCTATCTATAACTTTTCTGAAATGAAAAATCATTTAGCCCTCACTGCTGTTGCTTACCATATATTATTGTGCTTTTGCCTTTCTTTTTCTTTTGCTTCTTTCCATCCGCTTGTGCTAAAGCTGCTCCAACTTTGCCTATAAAGAGCTCAATGTCAGCCACTACATGATTAAAGATTTCCTGGAAGACAGAGATACAGTATTTAAATAGATGTACAGGGAGGCAAACAATCAGATGAGCATGCATACATTTTAGAAAGTTGATTTTGAATGAAAAGAAGGCAGGATTAGTTGAAGATAAACTGACCACACTCCTGTCAGTGTCTAACATGGGGGGAGAAGGCTGCTGATTTCTGTGGTTTTGTCGTTCATGCACGTCTGTATTGAAATAGCTCTCCTCTTTGGGTGGAAACATTGGAGGCTGGTGATCATCTGGAAATAGAATTTTGTACATAATACTGAATTAAGAATGAAATTATACATTGAAACTAGATTGAGAGCTCTTAAGCTCTTTTCAGCCATTGAAAACATGAACCACTGCTTTGACAAATATCAGTCAGTGACTTGTAAAGATTTTGGCCAGTTTATTAAAACCTTTTGTACTACAGCGCTGTTGTATTCCCCATTCAGATTCTCATTTCCTTTAACAGTAGTTCCAGCTGCATGGCGAATCTCAGGCGTAAATTAATGTGTTCATTCTAATATGTAAACATTTCTATGGTTGCTTTCACGGGAATTTATACTGTATGGCAGACACTTTACACAATCTAAGATTAAAAAATGAGCAGATTAAAAACAGTACATTTCCTTTATATGGTGAATCATTCTTTAAGCAGTTTATTTAACATTTATCGAATGAATCTTCAGTCTCAGCCCTTTGTAACAGTCTGAGGTAAAGTCTTCAGGACAGAGGACTTTGCATTTTCCGGTTATTCAGTAACATGACAAGCTACATTTTTTGTCTTAACTTAAAAAGACAGCAAAAAAAGAGGATGGTGATGGAACAACTGTTTATAGCTGTTATAAGTTAAATAATAACAGGAGCTAACTTTGTACAGGGATGTTCCATGACATTAAATATAACTGTAAACAGATTTTACAAATTGCTTTGGGGACATGCTGTTAATCCATACTGCTGATTATTGATTGTTTTCCTAATGCAGAATACCACGTCAGCTTTTATTTCTTACTAAATGTAAGCTGAATATAAAAACCCCAGCCTCTTTCACTACAAAATCTTACATCATGACTGTTCGGAAATGGACAACAATTCTGTACATTCACTTAAAAATTAACCTCACTTTAGAGCAGTTCTCACCAACACTGTTCCTGGAGATCTACCTTCCAGAAGACTTCAGCTCCAAACATAATCATGCCCATCTGACCATCTACTCATTGCCTTAAGAAGATTTTGATCAACTAAAACAGCTGTGTTAGATTTTGGTTGGAGATGAAACCTGCAGTAAAGAAGATCTCACGGAAGAGGGTTGGTGACCACTGCTCTAGAGCGTATACTATAGCTTAAATTTTCAATATGGCACATGAGGGAACCTATATTATTTCCATGTAGTACCTTACAATAGAGGGATCTATTTTCAGAGAGAATTACCAGGAGATCCCCTTTTGGGTGCCAAGAACCGCTAACTATTCAAAAACCTTTGAAGAACATTTCCAAATAAACATGGTTTGATGAGGCATTTGGAGAGTATGCACTGTCAAACCTTCTACAAAGTTTTTTTTTAAATTCTTCTTTCATTCAAAGTTTGTTATTCAAATTCACTTTCCTTCTTTCTGTGTAGAATCGGATAATGAGTTTTTAAATTTTTGAGTCTTTTTTTTTACCATAGTCTTGGAAGGTGCTGGACTGAGAAGGCGGATACTCGGACGGAGGAGGTGTGGAGCGCACTGGAGGAGGGCCAGGTCTGCGAAAACCCACTGAATAACCTTGACTTATTATGTTCTCCAGATTACTCCTGCAGAAGATATGATATCTCACTACATGCTTTGTTTGCAGACATTGTTTCACTGCGTATAATTTTTTTTAATGATATAGCAACACAAGGCATTTTTATTCATACAGTTCTGTATATTGAGTAATACTTTAATTGTTTAATGCAATTCTTAAATACAGACACAATTTCCTAAGAGGCCCTTGTCAGATAGCAGCCTACCTGATGTCAAATGGTGGTTCACTTGGTGGAAATCCTGGTCCTCCCCTCATCCCTGGTGCATCCCTGTTCTGGATCTCTCTGTCTAAATCAGTTTTGACCTCCTCTGCCTGTAAAATTCAGCAGTGCACACAACTTTGTGTATTAAAAACCAGAGAATATGTACCATTGACATACTTTTCCAATTACAACCACTCAATATACACATATTGTCTAACCAATTGCTCTGTCACTGAACAATCAAACTGGATAAAACCTGGTGTATTTTATTCTTTACTAGTTGTCATCTTAATCTATAAATCCCAGTGTCTTTCACCACAAAATCTCATTCTATGGGATTCCTGCTTATCCTCAAGCCCGTAATCCCTGTCAGTTTCTGATCACAGCATCACTGTTTGGTTGGTGGATTGACTGTTTCTCAACCCAGCTGTGACATTAAGGTGTTTAAAACCCTCAGCAGTGCTGCTCCACTTCATACAGTCATACCAGCATGACACACAACTAATAGTATTGTGAGGCTAATGGGCTACAGTCAGTAACTGTATCCATACAAAGTACAGTGATATTGTAAGTGAGAAGTACCGAATAAACTGGCAAAGTGTACAAACCAACCCTGACTCATCAACAGACAGATCTAAGAGATCAAAGAGGTTATTTGAAGAAGAAAAAAACAATGCTTATTGATTTTCACAGCAAGCATAAGCAATAGTGAGATTAAGGTCCTCACCCCAGTTTCCTCACACTGGAACAAGAAAACATTTGGAGCCCTCCGGCTGTTGTCCTGAGCTGTGACAATAAGGAGAGAGTCATATGTGCAGCTGTCCAGGACTGCTTTTGTCTGTGTGATATTGCCAAGAGGAAGTGAATCCAGGAGCTCCTGCAGAGTCAGCAAGTTCAAGAGGTTGAAGAGAGAAAGAGAGACATAGAAGAGATAAATATTTGTAAGAAACAGTGTAATTAGAGCACATTACATACTGTACCTTAGCCTTAAATTCTTGTTCATTCCTAAAAAAATGAAATAAAGCTTGTGCTATAAGGTGAGCCCTGACCTTTGTTTCGACGTCACACAGCTGTAAGTGGCCGTTCTGCACCTGCAGGATCATATCCTGACCCCACACTTTCCCTCGGCTGTCCAGATTCTTCAGCTTGGAAATGCAATCATCAGTGCTGCTCAGGTCCCTCCCATTTATCTCACATGTAAACAAATGCTGAGGAATGAGTCGTAAATTAATTAATAACAAGAAACCTTGAATTTCTTTATAATGATAATTAATGAAATGTAAACTCTTTATATATTACAGTAAATATAGAGGGAGAGAGGAAAATGATACACCTAAGAGGCTTTTAGTCAATAAGTACTACGTCCGTGTGGGTGTGTGTGTGTGTGTGTGTGTGTGTATGCACACTGTACATTAGATCTATCTACCATATTTGTGTTCTTAACTGTGCTGCTTCCTGTTGAGGTGATCAATGGTCCATTCCTCTAGTATCATATCATGTTAATCATGTTATATTATATGAAAAGTATTAGATATTAATACTATTCAATATTAAAAACTTATTCATGATCAGAACATGGCCAGATATAGAAGAATTCTCAGATATATAATTTCAAACCTTGACTAGTTTTTTTTTATTTTTTATGTTTACATAGTGTATAGTATTGTAGAAGATTTATAAATTGTGGCAGTAATTTGATTAAGATGAAAATGATCGGGAATGTGTTATAAGGATAGGAGGGAAACCAAAACTGGTCATCTGAACTGTGTTTAATTACAGTATTCCTCAGAGCATGTTTTTTTTTTAATCCTTTTTATCCATATTTCATGGTGAACGATGATATGATATAATACTATATAGGTTTAGGAGACAACATTTACAATATATGTTGTAATATATATGTGCTCTTTCTCCACGCATGCGCGCACACACACACACACACACACACACACACACACACACACACCTAATTCTGCCGTAAAATATGTTTTATTTCCCATTTGATATCTTGGTCACCATATATAATACATATAAGAGAGCAAGCTTGGTAAAGCTCAAGGTTGGCTTGTAACATCAGAAAAGGCTTTTTACCATCAGAGATGCTTTAACATTATGCATCCTATGCATCCATGACGCACATCAACATTTCTGTAAGTTCTCTTTCTTTCTGTATATCATTCATTTGTGTTTGTACAATAAACATTCATTACTTTATCTCCAAAAACTTGATTCTTCTGTAAGAAAGTATGTTGCATTAAAAACGTACGACTTTTTAAAAATGACATTTACATGGTTATTAGAAATAGTTTTCTAAGCTAAAGTTGTAGTATGTTAGACACGTTAAAATCGACCTCTGACAAGCTAATAGAAAAGGCTAATATTTGCTAGTTTAAATGAAACCACTGACAATTAAATAAAAGATATAGGAAAGGCCTAGGCTTGCATATCAATATAAACCTGTTTATTACAGGCTATATTGAAGCCTCTGATGTAGGAACGTCATTTTATAATGAAAGCTTAGCATGAAACTATTTTAGACTAATTATAATCAGAACACTGAGGTATTATATTTCCAGCACTAATTAGAGGATTATTCATTGGAGCCAGATAAATAAGTTAACAGTTATTATTAATTGGATTCAGAGAATTCATTCAATAGAGTCAGATATATAAATCATAAATTAAAACACGCATTCAACCTTCCGCTGCACCTGTTTCTGTCTTTGGTTATAGGAGAGAAGTGGGCTAAATAACCTTTTATATTTTATCGCTACAGTATAATCAAACACATCATTTGCTTTAATTATAAAATACACCTATAAAATTTTCTGTGTGGCACTCCACACAGATTTGTCTCTCTAGGGGATTTCCTATAGGTTCAATGTAGAGCCCTACAGCAGACGGTTTCTTTTCAGGAAAAAACAAAATGATTGTTTGTATCACTTTTATTCTGTTACTTTAACAACTCTGTGCTTGGATTGTATTCTTAACTGCATCTGGCACATGTGACATATCTACATCTGATTTTATAAAAGTGTCTGCCAAATGAAACATTGTAAATACACAGTATGTTAAGATATACGTACTATTCAGGTGGCCAGAAATTTCATAAAGCTATGACGAATAAACCATGACGGGGTGTGCTGATTAAAGTGCACACCAACAGGATCCTGTGATTCATTCCCACCCTGATGTTTATTACTTCCTTATAACAGTATGTCCCAAACTGTTTCATTCCTTTTACACCACACAGTAAATTTATTCATTAAAGAATGACACATCATTTGAGACCATCAGTTAATTCCTGTTTTTACCTTTGCCTCTCATTCTTAAAAAAAAAAGCAACTTGACATGTTAGCAAGAAAGCACAAAGTACACAGTCCTCTGTCCTGATGACACTCTTGTGCTGGAAATAGCCAGATTTACTCCTGACGGTTACAGAGCACTGACACCGGAGACTATTTACATAAATGTTAAATAAATATTTCCTTACAGATATATTAGATCATTTGGTGCACCCACCCTGTGAATCCCTGTAAATGAGTTGTTACTACAGATAAGATAACATATTAAAATGAGCACATTAATATAAACTTGAATTAGATTTGAAAGTTCAACTGTGGTATAAATAATGTTGTTAGAAGGTTCCTTATGTTTCAACAGGTTCTAAGGTCAGATTGAAACATTCTAAAAACGTGCCATCCACAAATGCTGGTTAAAGCTCTATCATGCAAAGAAGGAGCCACATGTGAGCATGATCCAGAAACGACACCATCTTCTCTGGGCCAAAGCTCATTTAAAATGGACTGAGGCGAAGTGGAAACTGTTCCCACTATGTTCTGTGGTCAGACAAATCAAAGTTTTTAATTCTTTTTGGAAACCATGGACTCCGAGTCCTCTAAACTAAAGAGGACTAAAGAGGAGAGGGACCTTCAGGCTTTTTATCAGTGCTCAGTTCAAAAGCCTGCATCTCTGATGGAGTGCATCAATGGAATCTTTGGAATGGGCAACTCACACATCTGTTAAAGCATCATCAATGCTGAAAGGTATATACAGGTTTTAGAGCAACATATGATTCCATCCAGGTTCCATCCCATCTCTACTTCTGAGAGACTATTTTTATGCCCAATCATGTTACTGACCTGTTTCCAATTAACCTAATTTTTTGCTAAATGTTCCTCCAGCTGTTTCTTTTTAGTAACACTCACTTTTCCAGCCTTTTATTGACCCTGTGACAATTTTTTTTAATGTGTTGCAGCCATCAAATTCAAAACAACCTTATATTTTCCTTTACCTTGTTTTCTATGTTCTATAGAAAGATATAGCTTTTATTTACATTTTACACAGCATCCAAACTTTTTTGGAATTGGGCTTGTACATGAATATTATTTGAACGTCTACAAACTTTGCATAAAATGTTCAGAACAACTCGCTCTTTGAACCACAGTATTCTAAAATTCTATGTTAGCAGTGATTCTCCTTACCTCCACTCTGTACTTAAAAGCATCTGCTTGTCTGTTTATGGTCTCCAAATATTCCTTCCTTTGCACTGTGTTGTAACAAAAAACATGGAATTACAGACAGATGTCATACAGTAGTTCAGGGTGGGAAATAAAACGTAAAAAGGCCTGAGGCTATTTACTCACTATAGATGGATTTTGCATTGGGTCGAGACATATCGGACCTCTGAGAGAATGCCTCTGATGAGAAGCCTCTACAATACAAACACAATACAATCTGTGTATGGACCGCAGATCATACGAGACATTAGCAAATAATAGAGTACTGGATGCCAGGTTTCAGATTATATCAACCATAAATACTTTATAAACTGTTACTAACATTTTTTTTGTTCTCATATATTTGTAGTATTTAATTTAACAATGCTGTTTTTTCACATCATACATCATATGATAATCTATTAAGTTCTATTTAAATTGAATGTGAATTTCCACATGTTTGGAGGGGGGTGAGGGGGGAGGTGTTTCCAATGTTCAGTTTCTATTTCATTTATTTATGAGGTCTACACTCTACAGTAGCGGTTAATGGCTAATATGATAGTAGACATTCCAGGCTTTTAGAGTTTGCAGTTTTTCATAAGTATTTAAAAAAAAAAATTTACCTAGCTGACTAAATTTAAATGTTATAATTTTATTGTTGCAGTTGTATGCAGTGTTTTACTATGAAACAACCTTTAGTTGTGCTGTCCGTTTTATCTCTATAACAATGTTATTCTGGATAAACCTCTACCCTTTCCAATAACCCTACTCACCAGCAGCTAAACACAGAATAACGATACTCTACACACAGAAACCCAACAGTATCCTGACTAATTGCATAACAGACTTGCAGCTATAAAATATAACATTTTTTATACTGATTGAAAATGTCCAATAAGTTGATTGAAGAGATTAAAAAGTGCTTGCCTTTAAAAATGGAAAATGTTTTCAATCTCAGAGTGTTATTTTTACTGCAGTAACGTAATATTTGACCTGATTCAGGAAAAAAAAACTACACAAATGATTTTATACGTTTCTTCTTTCTCAGCAGTAGACACTGCAAGGACTGCAATGCATGAAGTTGCCAGATTATACTGAGTTATTTTATCCTAATCGATTTAAAACCTGTCCAGTTTAATAGAAACCAGCCTAAACTTGACTGTAACTAATACCCAAACCTAAAATGATAAATATGCAAATGATTCATAAACATGGGAACAGCTGATTAGTTCACATTTATTGTGAGGTAGGTATTAACTGCCAATATTGAACAATTATATACATGTAGAAAATAAAATTAAAGCTGCCACATAATTTGCAGCATCCTAAAGCCATTCGTGCTTCCAGCTTATTGTGGTTAGAAATAGGCTTTAGCTTTAGTGAGTACCTTGAGGGGGAGGTTGGGCCGTTGTTGTTCATGAACATTCTTCCTTTCTGATGTCAAACACCTATTAAAAAACAGTGCTGACAGGGTAAATAAGGTATGAAGTGACATTAAGTAAAATGTATCAATAAACTAAATAAAACAGCAAATGACGTAAAAAAAAAAATCCCCAGTAGGAACCACAAGTAGGTCTTATGGTGTTATGAGAAACTAACACAAACTATTATATTATAAAGCTCGGTCTTTTTTTTTTTGGCAACAATTTTATAAACCTGATGATCATTATTTATTGCATATGAGGGTTTGAATTGAATAGGGCGGCTGTGGCTCAGTCGGTAGAGCGGGTTGTCCACTAATACACTAATCGTGGGGTTGGTGGTTCGAATCCCGGCCCGGGTGATCCCATGCCGAAGTGTCCTTGGGCAAGACACTGAACCCTAAGTTGCCCCCGATGGCAAGCTAGCACCTTACATGCAGCTCTGCTACCATTGGTTTGTGAGTGTGCTCTCATTTGTAAGTCGCTTTGGATAAAAGCGTCTGCTAAATGAATAAATGTAATTGAGAAATTTATGGCTCAGTCTTAAAATCCCAGAATTTTCACATAAAATCTTGGAATTCATTTAAACTCTTTGAAAAATGCATAGTTTCAAGAATAGGTCAACAGTTTTGACAATCTAACGAAACACAATTAGCTTACTTAAAAAAAAAAATTAAAAAGTAACAAATTATCTCAAGTGTTGATAATTTTGGAATCTTTTAGGTCTAAAACACCATATTTTCTCAGTCCTCACTGTATTATTGAAATAGTGTTTGATCTATAATAGTGTACAATAGTGTGATCTTATTTCAGACCATGGAAAATTCTATTAGCTTTGTATAAGTGAAGCAATAAAAGCTATTGATAAGGGACCCCACACTATATGTCTAAGCTTTTTCAGGTTTGTTTTCATTTCTGTGGTGAGAATGATCGTTTTCCCTTTTTTTATTATAAAGTATCAGAATTGTCTAACAATTTACCACTGTTAGATGCTATAATGTAACCCTTTCCTAGTTTATCATCTAATCAGTTTGTTATAACAAATCTTTAGACAGATCACATATATCCAACAAAATTACATTACCTGAGAAAGTCTGTATAATTCCAAACTTAATGTTCCATTATTAATCCCGGTAAACCACCATTTATTTACACGTGCCAGAATAAGATTCACAAATATGTTCCTGTTTAGCAAAGCCCTGTTGCAAAGTCCAGATGCACCGGGACGGAAAGTGTGCTCAGGTAGGTTTTAAAATCAGTTATTATGAGCTACTGGAACGGAAAATCCAATTTTATATCCTTAGTCCAAAGGTTGGGAACGCCTTTTTTTGCTGTTTGAAAGGCCTAAGATGACGCACGAATCGAGAACAGTTAGAACTTCACCCTCCTGGATAACGAGCTAGCGATAGCATTTATGGCCAGTTAAGACTTGGAAAGAGGTATTTGTACATGATGGCCATCATAGTGCTGAAAACCAATAATTCAATCATCCAGATCAACAACACAGAATCACATAAGAGAAAATACAGTAACCTCTCTTCTAGAATAAGTGCACAGAAGCCAGTTAGTGAGTAACCAAATATTTTATTCAATGTGTATGTACACTTAAAGGACACGATCAGACCATCATTACGAGGACAGTTTATTCATAAAGAAAAGCAGGTGGATCGATTATGGATGTGGGAGAGATTCATCAACAGAAACTCATGCTGTGGCCTTGGCTTGAGTGGCCTTAGCTAGAACTTTCAGGTCTGAGATGCACTTAGCAATACTCTCCTTTTCCTGAAAATCAAAGCAGAGAAAAAGATCAGTTAGGACCATGTGTGGTCATTAAGATGAATATCAATATCATGAGTTTCAGTTTATTAATTGACCTGAAGTTTCTGTACTTCCTTGTCTCAATAAAAAAAAAGCTGTAACTGGATCAGGTAATAGCTCCATCTAGTGGCATGAGCCATGGTTATGCTCATATTTTCATGCTAAGTTCACCTATGGAATTTAGTTTAGATTTAAAGTTGTTCTCATCTGCAAAATGGTTTGAGAGCCCCTGTTTTAAAGCAGGTAACTTAAACAACAAGAAGAAGAAATATTTCCATTCATCCATCCTTTCTGGTATTGAACTTAGACCCAAGTGACAGTTTACAGTGTTAGGAGTGGCTTATTTTACTGGAAGAACTGATCATTGGATATGGCAATGCGGACAGGTGCGGTTGTATGATGTTTATGTTACTAATTCCAAAGAAATAGACATCACCAGAGTCACTTCTTGCATGAAACAGTAGTGTCATAAACTACACATGCACAATATTCAATTGAAATCCATTCTATCCAGCCACATACTGCAAATCAAACTTATACCAGGACACAAAACTATGCAAAAATTTACATTTCCCCTTCAAGAAGTAACGGATAGTAACAGGACGTTTAACATAAGGGTTTGACGATGTGTCTGTATTATAGAATGCAACTATATTACGGATTTCACATTAAGAGGCTCCAGAAGTCTACACATGTGTCTATAAATATTCAACCTAAATACTTAAGGACTTCAAGGGTCTAGGAGGGTTTCATGACACTTCTCCATAACGAGACATATCGAAAGACAAGACATTGATGAACCACAAACCTGTTGTGGTGTGATGCTCTTGATGACGCTCTGCTCCACCCAGTTGACCATGTGCTCCTGCTCCAAGCGACGCTGCAATTGCTGAAGCGCCACCTGATAATCGAGCCTCTTCTTCACCTCATTGGTCACCATGTGAAACCGCTCCCTGTAGTTGGTCTCCAGCAGCATGGCCACGTTGTTCTGTAAACCGGAATTTAAGAACAGAAGATTTGATATATAATTACTGTGTTTTACAAAGTCTGATCAGTCAGAGCACAGAACTTTAGAGACTGGCCAGAATGACGACTAACAGTTACAATTTTCATCACACGTTTATAGCTTAAATGCTTGCTCATTTTATATCTTAATTGCCGTAGGTCAAACACAAAATACAGTTTGTGAATAAAAACTTTCCTTGAAGCAAAGATATATAAAAACAGAGAACCTGACAACAATGGCATCACTGCAGATGCCTCTGCTGCAAACAAGTCTAATCGTTTTTGTTACTAATTTGTATGCTGTAAATACACTTAGAATTTACTTTAACCAAGATGGAACATATTAAAGGAAAAAAAACTATTTAAAAACATTAAACTTGCTTTGACCTTTATCCTGATTGGATAAATTCTAAAGCAAAGGGAAACACATGCACAGACAACCTAAAACATAAATGCTACCAACACCTAGTGGCAAAGGCATAAAAAAAATAATCATGTTTTACATAAACAAAAAGGTATGCATCTTCAACATTCTCACCCTCTTGGCATCGAAAAGCATATGCCTTCCTTCCACTCTCCACTGCTCCTTCTTTTCTTGCTCGATGGCATCAGCCAGGCTGCCTATGGCCTGGTCTTTCACCTCCTGGATCTTTGCCACTTTCTCCTGCAGGGAGAGGAAACAGGAAATATCAATGGTTTGTGGTACCTCATCAACACTAGTTAAACTGTTTATTAGTTTGTATATTACTTAATTTAGGTCCAACTGTTTTAGATTAAACAAAAAAAACCTTTTGTTTTACGTACAGAATTTTTTCTTTTCTGTAAATTTATGGCTACACTAATCATAACTGTGATGTAAATATACTGACACTTTACGGTTGGCCATAAATTTGTTGGCATAATTTTTTCCTAAACAAGAACATCACTCTAAACGGAAACTTTAGCAGAATTTTCACATTAATACATTTTTCCATCTTGCTCAAAAGTTGTTTTTTTTTGTTTGTTTTTTGCATTTTTTTTTTTACATTGTTATTTACATATTTCTTTCAGGCATCTGTATTCACACGTAACAGTTTTCTCAAGAAGGCCACACATGTAAACTTTTGAACAGGACCATCTGTGTAAATTATTACAATTTTGTTTAAAGATCTTATTTCTTTTATTTAGTGCTTCCCTTTAGAAGTTACATAAGATATATACACGTTTCCCAGAAAATAAAATAATTTACACTGTCATCCCTTTAAAAAGTTTACACCCCCTGGCTCTTAATAAATCATGTTGACTTCTTGAGCATTGGTGAATGTTTGCACCTTTCATAGTAGTTGTGTACGAGTCCCTCAGTTGTCCTCAGTGTGAAAAGATCTCAAAATCATATGGTCACTTTTGGAAAGGGGTCAAATATGCAGAATATGCTGGAATAGCTAATAATGTGTAGGACCTGAGATTTTTCTGAAGAACAGTGCTCAGATTAACTGCTCAGGACAAATAAGAGACTCATGAACAACAATCACAATGAGAACCCCCCCCCCCCCCCCAAAAAAAAAAAAAAAAACAGTCGTGGATCATCCAGGGAACGACACACAGTGTTAAGAATCAAATGTATGTAAATTGTTTGAAATAGTTAATTTGTGTAAATTAAGTTATTATTGTGTCTTGCGGACTATATGTAAACACCTGTTATGTGAAATAGCTTATTCAGGGCAGGACTAAATAAAAAAAAAATGCAATTTTTACGATCCCTCTTAATTTTTGTAATTATTAACATTTTGCCAATTCTGCAAGGCATATGTAAACTTATGACCGCAAAAGTAGGGAAACCATGGAAATGAAAACAAATGTGTACTACATGTGCCATATGATTATTCTGAGGAATCAGTTGGAGTTGGTGCTTTACCACATCATTTCTAATTCACAAAGTAGAGAAAATCACAACACAGGTCACATGCTGTCGAAATTGTGAAACGTTAATTGGAAATACACATCCCATAAAATTAACAGCAGCATGACTTGCCCAAAAAAACCCACCTCGTTCAATTTGTCTGCAAAAGCTGCCACTTGGGGACCAAACTTCTTGACACCATAAATGATTACTGCACCAATGGAGGCAGCAGCGACGGTCTCATGGTTGATGACGTAAACCTCCTTAGAGAGTAAGTACAGGAGCAGACCAGTGCCGAGCACGTAAGGTCCTGGAAAACAGTGTGTCATTAGTAGGAGGCAGTGTGGTGATGTTCATTGCACTCTCAAAAATATCAGCAAAGCCTGTCTTACATTATATTTACTAAATCTGGGAAGTCTGTAACCAAACCATGAGACTTAAGATAGTCGAACATTGCATAGTGCTGTGAAAAATGCTTTGCCTGATTTCTTCTGTTTTTGTGTTTCTCATACTAAATAGGTTTAGATCTTCAAACTTATTTATTTTTATTGAAACAAAAAAAAAGAAGTTATCCAACCATGTGAAAAACTAATTGCCCCCTTAAACATTAAATGTGGTTGTGCCAACTTTAGCAACAATAACTGCAATCAAACTTTTTTGATAACTGGAGAACTGGAAGAATGTTACTTATGCAAAAAAGGATGACTTATTTTATATCTATCCATCTTCTGTACAGCTTATTCTACACAGGGCTATGGGGAAGCCTGTAGCCTATTCCAGGCAACTCGGGGCACAATGTGGGAGGGGGGACACCCTGGAAAATGTGTCAACCCATCGCAGGGCAAATCTCACACACACATTCACACACTACGGACAATGCAGACAATTCAGGCCAATAAGCCTACAACGCATGGCTTTGGACCGGATAAGGAACCCGGAGTACCCAGAGGAAACTCACAAAACATGGGGAGGGACATGCAAACTCCACGTACACAGGGTGGAGGTGGGATTCAAACCCCCAACCCCAGAGATGCAAAGCAAACGTGCTAACGACTATAGAGATGTCACGAGAACCGGTACTTCGGTACAAAGTCTGTACCAACATTCTTAAAACGTGACGGTACTTGTTTTTCTGGAATAGAGTTGGAACCGATTCTAATGGAGGTACCGAGGTTGCAAGTCTTCAAGACCTGACGAGGCAGCAAATACACACAAGTGTTTTAGTTGGTCCACAAGTGGTAAAGAAGAATGCCTACAAGCACACGGGAAAAACTACAGATGGTTAGCTTAGTTTAACAAGTTTAGCTCTGCCCCGACTCGTTGAGAGGAAAAAGAAGAAAGCTAGTATTGGTTTCCAGGTGTGCAACCGATACTTTCGTTCATTTCAAACAAAGCGAGGAAACAACTGGAATTTTGCGAAGCACCTGAAAGACGGTCCGATATGTTTATTTGAGGCAGCGGCATTGTTGCGGTGAAACCAGTTAAGGTTATGCTTCATGTAATGTTAACGATAGGCAGTTATTTGTTAACGACACTAACACATTGCAATGTTATAAACTACCTCTGAATGGGCCACCATGCATCTCCATTCAGCTCGTGTCCTGTCAGCAAAATGTAGCCTACTGTCACTAATAATTATACAAATGTTCATGCTTTTAATAAATCTTTTTGGCCTGCCACCATATCAGTGACTTTAAACTAATGCTTGCATTCAGAGTATAAGGTGTTTGTGTGTACGCGCATTTAGACAGTGTTTTATAAATAAAATATAGCCCCACCCCCTTCTCTCTATCCCTCTCTCCCTCATGCTCTGCCAGTATTAGAAAGAGGAGGATGTCCTCCAGGAGAGTTTTTAATTACATTTTTTGAATTTTATTTTTATACCACACCGTGTTATCGACTTTGGTATTGAGTATCGTGTACTTTTGGTGGTATCGGTAAGGACTACTAGATTTTTGGTATCGTGACATCCCTAATAGGAAGTAGTGTTTATTTTCTTTTGTCTGGTTGTTAAAGCTACTTGTATGCCAGGAAACTTTAAATTCAAAACTAATGCTGCTTTTGACTTGCACTTTGTAAATGGAAATTCACAGACTGGATGGACTTTTCCAAACTTGGCGAATTCGAAATTCAATTTATTTGTATAGCGCTTTTTACAATAGACATTGTCTCAAAGCAGTGAGACAGTGAGAAATATGAGGTGGGAAAAAACTAAGACTGATGCCTCCATGTTAATCAACGAGCTAGCCAGTTAACGAGTGATGTATATTTCCCTTCCCAACTCAACAATATGTATAGTCAACGTTATAGGTTTAACAAGTGAATATACCTGTATGTCAATTGAACTAAAGCAAATATAACCAATAACATAACATATTAAAAGGTAAAAACAGAGCTACTTTGTTCACTTTAGATTCTGTGAACAGCCATGCTTGACTTCAAGTTGAGGGGTCATTTTCTTTGGCTTCTACTGGACAAACTTTGGGAATCAAAAGTCACCGTCTGCATAATGCAATTTATTTATCTGGGCTTCCTGAATTGAGACAAGTGACAGGCAAAATATAATTACCTGTGACACCAGTCTTTGGGTACAGTAGCGTGAAGAGCTCTTCTGGAAAAATTCCATGGCGGACTTTTCCTCCCTTCTCTGGCAGAGGGGGCACAGGTGCCAGGCTCTGAGGAGACGTGTGGAGGGAACGAGAGGCCTGGACCACACTTTTAAACAAAACAAACATTCAATAAACTTTCACTTCAAAAGTTTACTACAAAAAAAAAAAAAAAAACAAGTTCAGTGTTTACAAAGTTTATGCCAAAACAAATTTTCAGATTTGGGAAAACAATTACTCAGTATGTTTACATGGACAACAATAATCCGATATTAACCCAATTAAGACAATAACCTGATTAAGAAACTACCATGTCAACAGCAATTTTTGATTGCCTTAATCCAACTAAAGTCATACTCGAAGTAAACACAAATCGAATTAAGACGTGTGGATTATTACCGCTTTAATCACGTTATAGACGTGCATTACAGACATATACACACCTTAATCATTTACATTACATTTATGACATTTGGCAGACTTATCCAGAGCAACTTACATTTATACAATTGAGTAGTTGAGGGCCCATTAAGCACCTTACTCAAGGGCCCAGCAGTGGATGGTTGGCAGTGTTGAGATTTGAACTCATGACCTTCTAATGAGGAGTCCAACATCTTAACCACTTAGCTACCACCACCCCAATTTACAGTCAAACTATTAACGTCGTGTGCAAATTTATACCGCAGTTTGCGACAGGACATGAACACACACGGCAGTGCTCAACTGTTTGACGGAAAACAAACGTCCGAAACTGTGTACTTACCTACTATATAGCAGTAATACTTTCAGCTAATATATATTGGGTAAATACAAGGGTTCGGATGCAGCCCATGGCTTCAAGCAGTCGTCTATTTGCACGTATTGCATGACAAACACCCAAAATTGTATATAATACCAAAACAAAGGTGAACTGTATGTCGATACATGAAATTCTGGACGGAACATCGGACGGCGTGGCACAGGGACGTAATGACGTGTGCCATTAATGGATCTATGTTCTATAATACTTCAAACAGGAACATGAGAGGAACAGTCTAAAATCAACCCATGTAAACACCTTAATCACACTATTGTCTTACTCAGAATAAGGTCAATAATTAGATTACTGCTGTCCATGTAAACGTAGTCAGAGACTCAACACGTACGTACCAGGGTCCAAAAGAGGCAGTGTTTTTCAGGGCTGAACCTGTATAGAGAGAAAAGATATGAATCTTTATGTCAATGTCATTCTCAATGAGACCAACAGCCCTTCAATACAACTACTTCTGTTGTGGATAAAAATCAATCTTTAAGTCAAAAGAAATCTTGAGAGTCGGAGAGCTTTCTGGAAGTCAAAATCAAAGGTTTTATTGCAAACACACAGCATGCGGGGGTTGTCGGCCGAGAGAACCCCGTTCGTACATATACACAGCTATTTAAGCTCACACAATAACTCTTCCCCTAGGCGTGGCATTAAATCACCTGGACCAATCATTATTGCCTTAACTAGTTCTTTTTCACCCATAGGCTGATGCGTGTGTGTGTAGGCGCATGCGCAGTATGTTATCGGTTTCTTCAAATGCTAGTCTTCAAAGGGCTAGTCTTTTCCAGAGGTCAGAAAAAGGGACGCCGTATAGTCTCGTCCTTGTTCTTTGAAGTCTTATCACTTCTGTGGACACAGACTAGCAAATTCTGGGGGTCTTTGTCTTTTTGCCTTTTGCCCAGACTTCTAGTCTGCACCAGATGGTCGCTTCAAACAAGCTCACACCTCCAATGCGCACCCCTAGGGTACCCTATGATTTCCTTATCACCGGGGGAGAAATCTTATTAGCATCAAGTTTCAATCCACATCCCAATGAAGCATTGTCTACATATTTTATCCCGGTGACTTAATGTTTAAATGTGTGTGACATTGTATTCTTCAGTAATATATAACAGTGAATTATATTGCATCATAGGTGAATTGCACATATTCCATGTATATTTTCTATACTTCAAAGTTACTCAGATGTCAAGCTGGATATGTAGAAGTGTCCACAGCCCGTGTCCAAATCCAGTGAAATATGCTGTAGCAGAAGGCGAATTACGCTGTTAATGATCATCTTTTGCACATCACACTTTGCTTGTCTCTTCCATAAGTTGTAGCACCTCGGTCTACTGTATCGAGTAGATCAATGTTGTTCTTCATTGCTCACGAAAACCGATCATTTCACTTCCAGGTCAGAAAATCAGTCAACCACAGATCCACCAAAGTGAGTCATTGTCCACTCGATAAACTTGATCAATACCTAAACTGTTCAACAACATTAAGTCTACAGCCCGTGTATACTAGCGTGCTAAATAGTACGCAGTACTCTAAGCGGTTCTGATGTAGTATGTAGAACACGCGTTTGGACTTGGGCTAAATGAAGGACGTCTGTCTGGACTACTGACGTTACCGGCATTGCATGGTTATGTGGCTACAGGCTAACAGCACCTCAGCTAACAGTTAGTTTGGCGACGGTAGAAGCATTAACAGACAGAAAAAAAATCTACCGGAAGTATTTTAACTCCAACAACTTCTGAAATATCCGTGAATATTTCGCGCTAATTCATTCACGTTAGCTAGTTAGCGAAGTCAGGCCTGCTCTTTTTACCCTTCAACTTCACAGTCGCTATACATTAACATTGCTAAAACAATAAAGCAACAACGTTAACGGGGTTTTTTTTCTCTCTCTCTCATTTGTTTAAACTGACCAACCTGAAACTATCACAAGTCTGGACAGCATATCTGGTGATATGGGCAATAACCCAGGCCGAAATGTGTCGTACAGCTGACCCCGACGCGCCTCAGCCTCACTGTGCCCTTCTGCAACGAGCAAGGGTGCTGCAGAAATCTCACACGTGATATCGCGAGAACTCGCGCAACCTCAGTTACATCCGGGTCATCGAGGTGCAGTACGAACCAGCAGGTGGGGTAGTTTGTTTTACACGACATGTTTGGTAAGCCGAAATGGCGCCTAATTCACTACACAGTGCACAAATGTTGATTTGTCATTTTGTAGATAGCATGATGGAGAGTATTCAGTGTCCATATGAAATCTTACATTGTTTTACTTGAGGTACTTTTTTTGTGCATTTTGTCTATTTTGGTCAAGGACAGAACCCAACCCTGCTGTTTCATTGATTTATATTCTCAATTGGAGGGCCATTTGTGTCCCACTGACATTACATTTGCAAATATGTATGTAACGGAAAGGTAAAATATATTTTAAACACAAGTTAAGTGTCCTCCTCAACAACCTTCAGTATGTGCCTGTTGTAGATAATTTCAAACAATTTCTAGAGCACTTTGCTAATAGTATGTTTGCTCTCCCAGCCCACTACACTACACTTTACCTTGAAATATAATCATTAAAATACTTCCAAAATTGTATTATTTTTACATTAATCCATTCAACCATCCATCCATCATCTACCGCTTACTCCTTTATCCAGGTCACGAGGAACCTGGAGCCTATCCCAGGAGACATCGGGCACAAGGCGGGGTACATCCTGGACAGGGTGCCAGTTAATATTTGAATCAATTTAAAGTCTCATGCTTAAAACACCCATTTCCATGAGGCTTCCTTTATAGGCTATGAACAAATATACCTTCTAGTCTGACCACATTTATACAACCCTGACATGAACACATTCACCTGTTAAATATATACAAGATTCTACAAGACATATGTTCGACAGGAGATTTCATCTGAATTTCAGGATCATGGGAAGAAGAAGAAAAAAAAATCCTTGGGAAAAAAAAAAATATTTTGCTATAAGTGTTACTGTAAATGGATAAATTTGTGTTTATTTTAGAAATAAAACTATACTTTTCAATCACAGACATTTAAGCCATGATTTTATGATCACGTCTGTACTATTGTGCTGCCTCGTTCAAGCACCAGCAATTCAATTGATTAATGCCATGTGAACACACCAACCATTTTTAATCTAAAGGCCCATCCGTGTGCAGCAGCACTTTCAATATGGGTGGCTGCAGAGATAGAGCAACTCATGCAAGACTGTGTGCTTCCTCTTACTTCCTGTAAACTGGCAAGGCTGAAGAAGTAACCCGCTTTTACTGTTCGAACTCATTTTCACTTTCTCAGCTGAAATGTTTTCCAAGACTCTTTTTTCAGCACTATTTTGTTTCCCAGGACTCACATGAAACAGGTATTTTCATGAAAGTTTCTAGTACTAAAGGATTCTTACAAACATTTGTTTGTTTGTTTCCTACTATGCTCTCGTTTATGTATCAGTGTAGTTTTTCAGCTAACATGACTATTCAGTGTATGTGAATGCTAAACATCCTTTGTCATTTATGTAATTGGTACATTCTGAGGAATTAGAAATTAAAATGTTGCATAGCACATCATAGGAGTACATGTGAATTTATAGAATTGTGTAAATGAATGGATGTGAGCAGTGGATGAGCTACTGCACCTTTTGGGTTGTTTTACTTGTTTACTAAAAGGTTATATTTTCATCTAATCATTTATTGTCATTATTTTGGCCATTTTGACATTAATAGGGAAAATTATTTGTTCTAGTACTACAAAGACCTCTTTGGTTTGCTCTCTTTAAGGTTCTATTTAGTATCCTACAATGTAGGGTGTCATTTTCAGAAGAAGTGTAAGACAGAACTGTTTTCAAAAGCTAGAACTACTAATAGATATATTAATCATTAAAAGGACCTAATAATTAAATGAAGCTTGATAGTTTGTTATATGTTTGCAGCTGCGTGAAGATCAGCAAGTGTGTGCTCTTAAACCAGAAAAAACCTCAGATGTGAATAACCAGACATCTTTTCTACTGAGATATACATGTAAAACTAAGAAAACTGCCATAAATCATCAACTGTTGAAAAGCATCAAAGCACAAGGCTCCATCCAACTAGGGCACGATGATCACTCTTGATGGCAAGACAAGTCAACAGTGCGACTATGATATAAAAGTGGAACGACGTGCTGTAAAGCACAGAAATCTTGGGGATCGAAACAATATAACAACATGCCGAAGTCCAACCAGAGATGTGGATACGAAATGGATTAAGAATGAACTACACCGCAAAAGGCAGGATGAATTTTCGAAGAGGCGACCAGCTGATTGCAGTGTGAGCGCTCTGTTATCTCCATGGTCAAGACGTAATTACGCAAAAGAGGAAGGTTGTGTGACGCAAATGTCTACATCATACAGGCGTCCAAAAATCAGCCCAGTTAAGCAGGTGAACAAGAGTAAACACATATATATTTTGATAGCCTGTCTACAAGTTTAAGTTATTGTTGTTGTTGTTTAAAAATAACAAATTATTCAAATACAAGGGGGTGTGCTGTTATAGGAAGGTATCAACGTTGGAGTAGCTTTATGCAGTCCGATTTGAACTATTTTCCTATAACAGCACATCCTGTGGTCTTTTATTCCCAATATACCTGAGCAATTTACAAATGATTACAATTCAAAAATGTTATTAATAAATGACATCATACATTTCAACCATTTTCCCCCATAACATTTATTGTTATGGAATATCTGCACAATAAGTTCCTGTAATTTTTTAAATTATGGCAGCTATAAACATGTCCTTACCAGCCTCTTCTTTTTTACAACCCAAATTCTGAAAAAGTTTGAAAGTATGGAAAATGCAAAAAAAAAAAAACCAAACAAAAAGATTCACTTGAAAATGAAATAATGTGTTTACATGTGAAAACCCATTATTAAGACATTATTTGATGTTCTACTTTGTGAATTTAAATTATTTTTGAAAATATGCACTCTTTAAATCTGATGACTGTAACACACTCCAAAATAGTTGGGATACTCAACTGTTTACCACTGTGTAACATCACCTTTTCTTTTAATAACACTTATTAAGCGTTTGGGATCTGAAGACACCAGTTGGTTAAGTTTAGCAAGTGGAATCTTCTGCCATTCATCCATTATGCATTTCTTCAGCTGCCCAACTGTACGGGGCCTTCATTGCCTTATTTTGTGCTTCATGATGCATCACACATTCTCAATGCAGACAGGTCATGCTAGGACCCTCACGCTCTGCTTACGCAACCATGCGCTTGTAATCCAGGCAGAATGTGGTCTGGCGTTGTCCTGCTCTGGATGGCAGCATATGTTGCTCAAAATGTGTACATATCTTTCTGTATTAATGCTGCCCTCACAGATGAGCAAGTTACCCATGCCATGGGCACTGACACACTCCATGGCAGATGCTGGCTTTTGGACCTGATGCTGATAACAACTTAGATGGTTCTTTTCCTCTTTGGCCCGGAGAACACGATGGCTGTTTTGTCCAAAAACTATTTGAAATGTTGACTCGTCGGACCACACAACACGATTCCACTTTGCTACTGTCCATCTCAGATGAGACCGAGCCCAGAGAAGTCCGCGGTGCTTCTAGACTAGACTGTGGTGATGTATGGCTTCTGCTTTGCCTTAACTTGTATCTGTGGATGCAGTGGTGAATGGTTTTGATTGACAAAGGTTTACAAAAGCCCATGTCAGGATATCCATTACAGACTCATGACTGTTTTTAAGACAGTGACATCTGAGAGATCGGAGATCACGTGAATTCAGAAGTGGTTTTTGGCCTTGCCCTTTTACGCACCGAGATTTTACCGGATTCCTTGAAATTTTTTATTATATTGTGCACTGTAGAAATGTGAAATGCCAAAAATCCTACCGATTTGTTTTTGGGGAATGATGTTCTCAAAGTGTTGGATTATTATCTGTTGGCAGATTGGTGAGCCTCGACCCATCCTTGCTCTTGAAGGACTAGGCCTTTTTTGGAGGCTCCTTATATACTATGATTAGACACTTACCCTACCTGTTTCACATCGCCTTCTTATTTCAACTTGTCACATTGCTATTAATCCTAAATTGGCCCGTCCCAACTTTTTCGGAAGGTGTTGCATGCATCAATTTCATAATAAACATTTATCTTTAAAACACTATGCAGTTGATTAGGTCAAACATCAAACACCTTGTCTTTTATATGTTTTTTTTTTAAATAACATTTACAAATCACTCTTTTTATTAGCATTTTCCATAATATCCCAACTTTTTCAATTGGGGTAACATTTCTTGATGTTAATAATCCAAAGAATTCTTTCAAACCACAAAATGCTAAATTCTCTATCCTGAAGTCTCTATAACTTTAAGCATTTTATTCTTATATCTTTGCGGTAACATTGCACTGTTTATATTGGGGCAGCTGTGGTGCAGGTGGTAGTTCGGGTTGTCCCACCTGCAGGGTTTGTGGTTCGAACCCTGGCTTCCATGTTTAATTAATTTAATTTTAATTTAATTTATCAATTTGTATAGCGCTTTTTACAATGGTACATTGTCTCAAAGCAGCTTTACAGAAATATCATTTTTACATTTACAAGCGACTTACTAATGAGAGCACATTCACACACCAATGGTCGCAGAGCTGCCATGCAAGGTGCTAGCTTGCCATTGGGGGCAACTTAGGGTTCAGTGTCTTGCCCAAGGACACTTCGGCATGGGATCACCCGGGCCAGGATTCGAACCGCCAACCCCACGGTTGGTGGATTAGTGGACAACCCGCTCCACCGACTGTTGTTTAAGTGTCCCTGGGCAAGACACTGAACCCCAAGTTGCTACCAATGGCAGGGTAGCACCCTGCATGAATTGTGTGTGTGTGTGTGTGTGTGTGTGTGAGTGAATGGGTGAATAAGAAACAGTGTAAAGCTCTTTATAGAACCATTAAGGTTAAAAAGGTCCTCTATGCTATATAAGAGCTTACCATTTACTATAATACCCTTCAGTCAGCGTCCACTGCTTCACTGAATAATGAAAATGCACTGAAGCATGACCGTGTTGCAGCTGTCCTGGACTCGCTTCATCAGAGAGGAAATGCTAGGCAAGAGCGAGGCAAGCAGACTTTTTTCATTGTGCTTTACATACAGCATACATTTTTATTAGCTCATAAGCAAAAGGCATAGCTCATGTGAGTATATTTTGATTCTCCTAGCTCTCCTAAGAGACATCACTCAGCTCACAAACAACAGGACTCTACACACTACTAGTGTACAGACTGAGTGAGTGATCTTCCTTCATGCAGTACATGGTATCCAGTTATTACTGTAGTATTGTCAGTAGGTTTCATTTTCAAATTCAGTTACAGTTTTGTGACTGCTTTTTCTTCTCTCGTAGGTCAGGCATTTCAACTGTCAAAGATGAGGTGAGATCATTAATTCACTGATGATTAAGTCACTGTTCACAACTATTTCAAGGTAACAACTGCACATTTTATTTCTATTAATTTTGTCTATTTCTCTTGATCTCGCCTACTGTAGGATATTCAGCAGTTGGCAACTTATTTAGAGGTAATTTTATATGCTATATATTATTGTCTGACTTAATATTATACTGATTAATATTATATAATTAATGTTGTAGCATAGAATAGACTGCATGTGTGGATCATTCAAAGCTTTGCAATGTGAATATCAAGTTACTGTGTTATAGTGTTAATTAGATCATGGATCCAAATGCTCCCTGCTTCCATCTAAACCTGTTACAATTATAAAAAGTATATCTGAGGATTAAATAAATATATATTTTTTTCTGATAACAGCAATAGTATAATAAAGCACATCCACAAGCAACTACAAATTCATATAATGTATAAGTAAATCAAATATCTAACTTTTGGACTAATACGAATAATTCATCGAATGTATACAAGTTAGCTCACTTCATTATGATCAGACATGCTGTAACAATTAGCAGTGTTCACATCTGGTCTGATTTGTATTTTGTGCAGGAGGCGCTGTATAGAGAGGAGGTTCTGAAAAAGAAGCTGACTGCCCTACAGAGGAGTACATCAACACTGCTGCACTCTACTGAGCTGCTGTGGAAGGTATGTGTGGCAGATCACACTGGTTTATTATTTTCTCTCACATCAACATTCCAGTAATTTGTACTGTTATTTTTTTTTGTTTGTTTGTTTTAAATTAATTTTTCACAGTTATACAAAAGAAATAAATTGTACTCAAACAAACTGATCTATGCTGGTAGATTTTAAAAGTATTTTCCAGACAGATCATGAAAACATGCACTAGAAACGTACATAATTTTGGTGTCTTTCCTACTTGTGTCAGAAAGATAATTGTGCGAGTGGGTTCTGTGGTTTGGACGTATCCGGCTGTTTGCTTGCTTCAGTGTGAAAAAAAGAGAACAACATTGACTCACCCTGGAAGAAGTGTTAGGTAGCAAATACCCTACACTCTTTGTGTTTTGGCATTTTATATATATATATACACATACATACACATTTCTCTGTATATATACAGCTTCTCCTATAGCACTTGTGGTGCTAGAGCAGTTAACAAAATGCAAATTTCATCTGCAGCAGGTAGAATTGACAGGGGTTTGCCTCATAATATTTATTTAAATATTATTTTTAGGATTTCTAAATCCACCTGTTCATAAAGCTAGATAAAAAAAATGATATACTGGTACAATATATGGCACTACACTGTCATAGAATTTAAGATATATGCTCAAGTGCATACTCCTTGGCTTTCAGTGAAGCTGCATCCGTTGTAGCTGTGCCTGTGTCACACCGCATTTCCTTTTCCTCCCACAGACTCGCTGTGATGAAGATCTGCTGAAGAACAAGATCAAGACACTGGAGGCTCAGCTACAGCTGTGCATGAAGGTAAGTCTGAATCCTAGAAATTTTGATTTGTATGTTAATAAACTATGTGTGCACAAACTGAATTTAGAAATCCGTAACTAGATCAAGCTGTCAACCAGTTTTGTGTGAACATACCAAAAGAGTGTATATAACAATGTCCATTGTTTTTTTTCCTTCACAACCTGTGATTGCATCTTATTCCTTAGAGGGTTCCTCAGGATGGACTAAAGAAGGTGGTGTTAAAGATGGAAAGCCAGAAGGAGGAGTATGAAAAAAAGGCCTTGGAGGCCATTCAGAAGGCCACAGAGGAGAATTCAGAAGCACAGAGCAATCTGCAGAACCTGCAGGTTAGTGCAACTGTTGAAGAAGCAGCCGGGGTTCATTCTCATTCATAGACAAGATCATCTAAAATATAATTGTCAATTTATCACCCCAACATCATCTTTCCACTAGGAGGCACTGCAGGTGGCCCGGGCAGAGTCAGTGCGGTGGCAGAAGCTGTATGAGGAGCTGAGAGAGAGCTCCAACATGCTGAGGAAGAGTCAGGAGCAGTGCACTGATCAACTTCAACAGCTACAGAATCAGCTGCAGGTCAGACCACAGGCATAGATGAGAGGCAATAAAAAAAAAAGCTGCTATTAGCAATTACAGGGAGCCAAGCACCATTTGATCACATTATGTTGCTGTGGGATTTTCAGATTATTGCAGATTATGAATTTGGACAACTGCACTACTTCTATCTTTTTTCCGTGAATATAAATGAAAATGTCACCGTGACAAATTCATGGTATCGCACTTGAGAGGAAATTTAGCAAAACATTTCAAGGAGTTGTAAATGGTCATGGTGGGTTTCACACTGGGCATGTTTGCTGTGGTCTGAATTTGAGGCCAAGTGTTCTCTCCGCAGCGTTGATCTGGTTTCAGATTCACTCGATTCTATTGAACCCCGATGCACTTGCTTTCATCTTACGTCATCACAACCACACATGCTGAACATAACGTGACTCGCCATATTTAATATATATATACACACTTTGGTGCTATTATGCGCTGCAGATTTTATGCACAGCAGTGGACCTCTTCTGTGTCCCACAGAATCCCCTGCCTCTCATGTGTGTTGTGGAAACTAATGATGTCATCGGAAAAAACACACACACGCAGGTTACTTTACTTCCTGAACAAGTGCGGATCCGAGTACTAGTTGCGTTCTCAATCCTGGGAATCTATGGCACGGTTCCAGTTTAACTGAATTCAGACCACCTCCTACAGGTATTCTCGGGTTCAGTAACACTGTGAACTTCCCGGTCCGCATGACAGCTTTCACACTATCAATGTTTCATGCAAACCATCCCCTGTTTCAGACTTAACTGCCAGTGTGAAAGTCCTCTAAGTATATTAATGATGGAGCATTTCCAGCCACTTGCTGATAAATAATTGTGCACATTGTTCACTTAACCAATACATACGTAAGCCTTTAGTATGTTTAGTATAAATCAACCTATGCAGATATTAATTTATGGATATTTTTATAAGAGTGACATGGTTGTGCAATCCACATCATTGTTTCCTCACATCTCCAGGCTTCCCAGTTTGATCCTGAGCTGGAGTTTCACATATCCATGTGGGTTTCCTCCAGGTTCCAATAATAGCATATTAGTAGGTGGATTGACTACGCTAAATTGCCCATGTGTGTGAATGTGTGTGAATGTGTGTGTGCTAGGGTACACTGTGATGGATTAGCATCGCATTCAGGGTGTAGTTCCACTTTCCACCAGGGTGTAAGCACATGTTTCCAGGATCCACCACCACTCAAAATAAATAACTTACTGAAGATGAAACACTTTTTCAGCCAGAAATTGTTTGTGCTTGCAATTTTGTCCACTGGTGGCAATAAATGAATGGAATAGTTCTTAAATGTGTCATTTTTTGACAGTTGGACAAGCTGATTTCACAGTACAAGTACATAGAGAAAGTTTTACAGAACTGTCATTCAGCCATGTTTTCTTACTTTTCATTACCCTCAAGTCTCCAAACCTTGAGATTTACTTTTCAAGAACTCTAGAAAACTGCTGTTTAAGAATGTTCGTCATACAATCTTAAGACATACAGTAAATGTTTGTACGTGTGTGTTGTGCAGAGATCCAGGGAGAATGAGGAGTCACTGAGGGAACAGTGTGATATTCTGCAGCAGGACGAGGCAGAACTTCGCACTGCTGTCCTTCTGCTGGAGCAGGACAACCACACCCTGAGAGAACAACTAGAAAAATTCAAAGGTACATTCCACACCTGCATATCAACCCTAGAATTTTCTTAAATCATATCACTTTACATAAGTTTTAATTCTGACTGTCTTTTGTTTGAAATGTTTATTTAATATCATGAAATATAGTAATGTCATCATCAGGTTTGTTATTCGGGTTAACCCTTTCAGAAAACAGTCACCGATCCTGGAATAATATCACGGACTTGCACAAGCAGGAACACAAGTCATACCAGTTTGTTGGGATCGATAACAGCCTCGCTGAGCAGCTCCACCAGGCCAAGCAGAGACTCAGCCTAAAGGACAAGGAAGTATGAATACTCTCTGAAGTGCTGCTTAATCCTCAAGCCTGCTTCACTATTATAATATCCACTGTATTTGTTGCTTCTATTAATTTTACCAATATAAACAATATTTATGGAAATAGATACACGAAAGTCATTCACATGCTTCTTTGCTTCTCCTAACAAAAGGTGTGAGTGAAATAACAATCTATACAATTGATTAAATGATATACATATGTCATTTTATTTCACTATTATTAATAGTTCAGAATAACAAAAGCATAACTATAGTAATATAAATCCTTTTTCTTTTTCAGATTTAAATTGTATCTAGTCTCCATACCCTGAGGATGTATATTAAGATATTAATAGTGAAATATATTGCATTGCATTAAATATGTTCATATTATAACCTTAAATGTTTATGCTTATGTGAGTGATGGGTGCATTGTCTTATTAATCATGGCAGTGTATGGAGCTGAAGGCTGAACTGGAGGCCCTGGAGCAGGAGTGCTACAGTTATCAGACTCGTCTGGCTCAGTGTCGGGACGAGCTGAACACACTAAGTGCTCGCAATAGCAGAAGAACTCAAAAGGTAGGAATCCTATAACTGACACAAATATATGCTTTCATGCAAAACTGTATATGTGCTTGAAAAAAATGCCTAAACAGGTGTCTTAGTGCTTCTTGGTGCTTGTATTTTGTTGGAAGACCCGTTTGAATTTAGGAATACTACATTTACATTTATTCATTTAGCAGACACTTTTATCCAAAGCGACTTACAAATGAGAGCACACTCACACACCAATGGTAGCAGAGCTGCATGCAAGGTGCTAGCTTGCCATTGGGAGCAACTTAGGGTTCAGTGTCTTGCCCAAGGACACTTCGGCATGGGATCACCCGGGCCGGGATTCGAACCACCAACCCCACGATTAGTGGATTAGTGGACAACCCGCTCTACCGACTGAGCCACAGCCGCCCTGCTTAAATACTAGCTTAAATGGCTGCCATATTATTTGGTTATTATTACAGGTTTTAAGGAATAGGGTCATACAAAACAAAGCTAGACTAGAAGACTGAGCATAACAGATTAGAGACCCAGATATATAACTAAAAAATATGTATTCAAAAACCAATGGCTTAACATTTAAATACAGTGCTTTGTTGGTTTTCTCCGGGTACTCTGGTTTCCTGCCCCTGCCCCTGTCCAAACACATGCATTGTAGGCTGATTGGCATTTTAGAATTGTCTGTAGTGTGTTTATGGGGCAGTGGTGGCTTGGTGGTTAAGGCTCTGGGTTACTGATCAGAAGGTCGGGGTTTCCAGCACCAGCACTGCCAAGCTGCCACTGTTGGGCCCTTGAGCAAGGCCCCTAACCCTTTCTGCTCCAGGGGCGCTGCATCATAGCTTCCTGACATGCTGGGGTATGCTTTTTCTAATCTTTATCTGTACGTTCTAGAAGTTAACTAATGATTTACACAAGAATTTCGTCACTGTCATGTGTATGTGACCAATAAAGACTCATTATGCATGTGTGTGCAATTGTGCCCTGTGATGGGTTGGCAGCTCCTCCAGGGTGTCCTCCAGCTTGTGCCCTGAGTTCCTAGGGATAGGCTCCAGGCTCTCTGCAATGCTATGTAGGATAAGCGTTATGGATGGATAATATAAAAGATGAGTCCATATTTTCTAAAACTGTATCAGCTTTTTGATGAAAAAATGTATCATAGATAATTTCTCAGAGGAGAGAAGAGTGACAATTTCGGAAAGCCATAAGTTTAACAAAGGAGCAAGAGGTGATGGCCATAATAGTACTGTCCTTTTTTTTCAATACAAACCAACAGAAGAAACATACCGTATGTACCACCAGCTGATTGTCTTACAGTTGGTTAATACGTAAATGCAGTTTAGAGCATTATTCAAACTGTATATTAAATATTTTTTTGAATTAAAGAGTACACCCTTTTCCATAAATGCAGGTTTTATAATAATTTACCTCACAATAATTCCTTGACTCATAATAATGAAGTGTTTTTTTCCCCCCTTAACCCTCTCTCTCCTCGCAGAGACCTTTCTGTAGCACTCTGTGCTTTGCTCTGTTCTTCATGCTGATGCTAACTGCAGTAATGTTCGCTGTCTGGGTCTACCGTCCATCAGTCAGGGAGCAGCTCCGTGACTTTTACTCTGCAGTGCAGGAGAGAGTGGAGGACTATCTAATGCAGACAGCATCCGCACAACATGCGGGCTGCTTCAGACCTGTTTGAAGGAGACACCATCACATTCACATGTGTATTAGCTTAAGGTTGATATTTATTGGTTGTATAACATATATTTATTATGATATGAGCCGAAATACACAATAAATAACTTTAGTAAAAATGTTGCACAGTGTGCGTAGTATGTAGAATAGATTATGAAATTGTAACCATTTTTTTTAGATGTTTAAAAAGTGAAATATTTTATCCTTGTAAGGATTCAAAGTGAGGTCACCAATCCTTCCTACATACTAAGGTTTACTTTGTATTCATGCTTTTTCTTATCTTTATCTGTACGTTCTAGAAGCTAACGATTTACACAATCTCAAAATAGTATTGTTCCATTTTACGTTCAAATGGACAGACTTTGGTTGATTAAACTCAAAAAACTTGAATTAAAGCTGTGTACAGAAGTGAAATATACTGCAGTCATTTCTATTGTGTGATTTGAACTGAAATATCCCACTGAGCAAAAAAATACAAGGACTCGATGGTCCTGAATGGCCATTGTGTCATACTGGGTCCCTCTCTTCAGCTTTCCAGACAGAGCTGCGCTATGCAGTACCACTGACACAGCTTATTTTAAAAGGGCACACACTCACACCCTCAAACAACACTGTCCCTCCCACAGGCCTTTCACCATATTTCCTGTGTAATCTAATGAGAGCCTTTTAAAAACATGGACTCAAACTGTACAACAGTATGTGATGACCCGTCGCTCACGGTAAGTGCTCCATTTCTCTAATGTGACCAAAGCTAACATAATCTCTAATCAGTGTTGTGATATTTGCTTGTTGTGAACATTGCATCCGTGATCTGTTAGTGGTTATGTAGCACTAATGCTGTTATTTATCATTTATGAGCTAAAAATATGCGTAGAAAAACCCTTCACATGGTCAAATATAGACATGTAGACAGTACATGTAGTTTTAAAAATTACAGGCTTACCTGAACCAAAATATTTTTCTCCCTTGCATGTATCTCAAATAGAAAGTGTTTTAAAATTAAATTACCTCCAAAAGTGAGGTAAAATAAATAAATTAAATAAATAAATAAATAGCATTTAAATATTTCATTCCAATTCCACTGAAAGATGTCATTCAAAACCTAATCTAAAATAAACAAAATAATATAAACATTTTAAAGAATCACACATTTATAGTAGGAAATGCTGATTATCACTTTGGTTATCAGCCATATGCATCTCATCACCATATGTCATTCACAACACTTGAACACAAGTCTCATTGTCATTGCTCAACTCAACTAACTCTGGTGGTGAAATAAATGCAGGTCTGTTGATTAAATTTCTCATTATTAATGTCTTTTATTTAAACATTTTTAAAACAGATGTACAAAGAGTGTCTCTGTTTGATAAAGATGTGGTGGTGCAGGACCATCGCAGACAGTTTGTTCTGGTATCTGATCATAAACTGGATTCATTAGGCTTAAGGGTTTAGACATCTTTAGCAATATAAACTGACTATATTTACAAATGCATTTGTTAAACTGGCTTCTTAACCAACATGATTAAAAAGTAGCCAAAAATAAAAAATAAAATTTCTCTGAAAAATGTTTCTGTTTTCAAGAAGTAGAGATGTCAAAGTATTTTATTTCCATAAAAAAACCCTCAGTTTAAGCCATTTTTCAATACTTCTGGCAGATGTTCCTAGTCCACCACAAATATACAGTGTATTTGACTCAACAAACAATTAAATGACCATGATGAGTATTATTTAGAGTATTGTTGTTTTCCATTTGCCACTAGGTGCTGTGAAAATGAGATCTCTCTTGCTGATCTGCATCGTGGGAATTGTTTCTTTAACAACAGCACTGTCACTGAAAATTTGCTCCTTTAATGTCCAAAGCTTTGGAGAAGCAAAAGCCAACAACAAAAGAGTTATGGGGATTTTAACAAAGGTAAACCAAGTATAAAACCAAGGATGTTACTCTCCTCATTGACATAGTAGGCTCTTGTTTAGGACAGGTTGAATAGTAGGGAGGACATGGAGATACGGTGGGTATGGAAATTCTGTCACTAGCGGAGAGATATATATGTGATAGGTAGTTAAATAGGAAGAAGGTGGAGCTTCAGGCATGGTCTTTCCCAATCTTCAGTTATATTCAACTCCATTTTTCAGATAATTTCCCGCTGTGACCTCAGTCTGATTCAGGAAGTGCGAGACTCCAAAGGTAAAGCCGTTCCTGCACTGCTTAAGAACCTAAACAGGTACATGTATGTCTGATATACCCCAGTGTGTTAAATCAGTAAATTCTTGCATTATTATTTTTTTAAATAATATTTTTTATCGTTCTGCCTAGGTTTGAAAAATCTAATGTTTACACTCATTTAGAGAGCCAAAGACTGGGGAAGAATGCATACAAGGAGCAGTATGTTTATATTTATAGGTAAAATGGATTATGCATGATGCTGAAATACTGCACGAAATAATTAATCTATAAATATAACATCCAGTCACTGGCATTGTTAAGCCTTTGGTCAAACCCTAAATAGATGTAATTCCTAAATCACATTCACCTTGCTATGACCTCAGGAAGGATGTATTGCAGGTACAAGAGCAAGTCTATTATCATGAACTGAAACAGGTAGAGTTCAATGATACCGAAACATTCTCCAGAGAACCATTCCTCATAAGGATCCACTCACCCACAACCTGTAAGTGTAATAGATTTTATTATATAATTCACAAAGAAGCCATTTTGTATGAGGAAAGGCGTGTTGGGTTACATACACTATATGAGCAAAAGTTTGTGCACACCTGGCCATCACACCCATATGTGGATCTTCAACAAACTGTTACCACAAATTTGAAGAACACGATTGTATTTTGAAAGATTTCTTGTGTTTTAACTGAAGTTAAACTGGGGAGCTATTGAAGGGAGTTGAGCTTTCCCTGGTTTGTGATGTTTGGTTAATGTTATCATCATGGTGAGATGCAGTACTATATTTTAATGGAAAACAATACAGTATATCATGGCATAGTATAATTTCATAATAAATACAGTTTCAGATTGCTTTATAGAGAAATGCTCTCATTTAGTAATGGTAAAATTGATTCTTTTAGTCAAAGTGCTTTCTGAGATTGTGACTGCTGTGTATATACATATAAATTATATCATTAAAGCTATTAAACCTTAAGGTCTCACCACCCAAACATGGTTAGTTCCATTAAACTCATAGGGCAGAAATAGATACTATATCTGAAGCAAATTAAAATAAATCAACTTGTGCCTGTCACACACACACACACACACACACACACACACACACCAGTGGTAGCAGAGCTGCCATGCAAGGCGCTAACTTGCCATCAGGGGCAACTTAGAGTTCAGTGTCTTGCCCAAGGACACTTCGGCATGGGATCACCCAGGCCGGGATTCGAACCACCAACCCTACGATTAGTGGATTAGTGGACGACCCGCTCTACCGACTGAGCCACAGCCGCCCTTATTAGAACAGTGAGAGACAGAATTACAGCAAAAAAATCCAGAAAAACGTATGTCAAAAATTTTATAAATTGATTTGCATTTTAATGAGGGAAATAAGTATTTCACCCCTTCTCAATAAGAAAGATTTCTGGCTCCCAGGTTTCTTTTATACAGGTAATGAGCTGAGATTAGGAGCACACTCTTAAAGGGAGTGCTCCTAATCTCAGTTTGTTACCTGTATAAAAGACACCTGTCCACAGAAGCAATCAATCAATCAGATTCCAAACTCTCCACCATGGCCAAGACCAAAGAGCTCTGCAAGGATGTTAGCGACAAGATTGTAGACCTACACAAGTCTTAAATGGATACAAGACCATTGCCAAGCAGCTTGGTGAGAAGGTGACTACAGTTGGTGCGATTATTTGCAAATGGAAGAAACACAAAAGAACTGTCAATCTCCCTCGGCCTGGGGCTCCATGCAAGATCTCACCTCGTGGAGTTGCAATGATCATGAGAACAGTGAGGAATCAGCCCAGAACTACACGGGAGGATCTTGTCAATGATCTCAAGGCAGCTGGGACCATAGTCACCAAGAAAACAATTGGTAACACACTACGCCATGAAGGACTGAAATCCTGCAGCGCCCCTGCTCAAGAAAGCACATATACATGACCGTCTGAAGTTTGCTAATGAACATCTGAATGATTCAGAGGACAACTGGGTGAAAGTGTTGTGGTCAGATGAGACCAAAATGGAGCTCTTTGACATCAACTCAACTCGCCGTGATTGTAGGAGGAGGAATGCTGCCTATGACCCCAAGAACATCATCCCCACTGTCAAACATGGAAGTGGAAACATTATGCTTTGGGGGTGTTTTTCTGCTAAGGGGACAGGACAATTTCACCACATCAAAGGGACAATGGACGGGGCCATGTACCGTCAAATCTTGGGTGAGAACCTCCTTCCCTCAGCCAGGGCATTGAAAATGAAAAGTAATTACTAAGTCATTACCAAGTACTAAGTCATCTTTTGCAGAGGGGTCAAATACTTATTTCCCTCATTAAAATGCAAATCAATTTATAATATTTTTTTACATGCATTTTTCTGGATTTTTTTTGTTGTTATTCTGTCTCTCACTATTCAAATAAACTTACCATTACAATTATAGACTGATAATTTCTTTGTCAGTGGGCAAACGTACAAAATCAGCAGGGTATCACATCATGATCATTAGGAAACCAATCAATTGCTACTCTGAGAACAAAAAAACCAACAACAACATTTCAATACTTGAAATTCTTTCTTAACATGACTGCTAATTTTCTTTTACAGTAGTGAAAAACTTTATCATCATTGGTCATCACTCATGTCCTAGGAAGGCCATGAATGAGATGGAAGAACTTTATGAAGTTTTTCAAGTTGTCAGAAACAAGTGGAAAACCGAGGTGCATCAGTACTTTTTTAATTCTGAAGATTGATTCTTAAACAATTCAATATTACAAATTTAACATTTAGGATGTTCTTGCTTTGTAATGTCACTGTAGGATGTGATGCTCCTGGGAGATCTGAATGCTGACTGTGGCTATGTTACTATTAAAGGCCTGAAGAAGCTTAGACTAAGGAATGATCCAAAGTTCCTCTGGTTGATTACGGATGAACAGGACACCACTGTTCATGACAAAACACACTGCGCTTATGACAGGTCTACAGCAAATACTACAAGTTTTTGCTTAGAAATTTTATGACTTTAACAAACTTGGAGAAACATTCACATTAGTCAAGATCTTTCACTTTTCCTTATTTGAATGTTTCTAGCTAAGGCACAGTTTAACAACCATTATTAGCTGACTTCAAGTTATTATAGAAGTCGAAGGCAGGTTAATGTGAGTGATGTGATCCTGAGTGTTTCCTGATAACAAATGATTAATGATCCCATAATAGCCCGCACCACTTCATGTTGCCCAAAATTACAATTCAAAGCTAATCTGGTTGCCAGAACAGTACAGTTAGGCCTCCTTTAGCCTAAAATGATGTTACTAGGCAAGCATTGGTTGCACTTCTATTGCCATTAAAAACAACAAAAGCTTACTCTTGCACATTCTAACTTTTTCTCTATTTCCCATCAGGATAATTGTACATGGAAAAAAACTGATTTCTGGGATTGTACTGGACTCTGCTCAACCCTTCAACTTCAAAAGGGAGTTCAGTTTAAGTGAACAAGAGGTATTCTACAGTTTATGGGTTGATACAAAACAAATAACTGTGTCAAATGTCACACTTTGATTGTTTTCTTTTTTAGGCTTTGGAAGTCAGTGACCACTATCCAGTAGAGGTTGACCTAAAGTCAAGTTATCACTACCACCTCCGGAATGAGCTCTGAACAAAACCTGCACGTTTTGTACCTTTTTATTTGACCATATTTTTGAATCCTTGAGTGGCTGTTCCAAATTTACTTTTGATGATTTTTTAATAAAATATCTTAACAATTTTTGCTATTGCATATTTTCCACCATATGAATGTGTTTGTGAGTGTGTATGTGATTGTGCCCTGCGATGGACTGGCACCCTGTCCAGGGTGTACCCCGCCTTCTGCCCCATGCTCCCTGGAATAGGCTCCAGGCTCCCCCATGACCCTGAAAAGGAGTAAGCGTTTGAAGATGGATGGATGGATGGATGGATAATTCAGTCATACACTGATCAGCCATAACATTAAAACCACTGACAGGTGAAGTGAATAACACTTGATTGATTATCTCGTTACAATGACACATATCAAGGGGTTGGATATATCAGGATGCAAGTGAACAGTCAGTTCTCAAAGTTGTTGTGTTGGAAGCAGTAAACATTGGCAAGCATAAGCATCTGAGTGACTTTGACAAGGGCTAAATGATGGCTGAGTCAGAGTATCTCCAAAACAGTAAGTGTTGTGAAGTGTTCATGGTATGCAGTGGTTAGTACCTACCAAAAGTGGTCCAAGGAAGGACAAATAGTAACCCGGAGACAGGGTCATGGGCATCCAAGGCTCACTGATGCACATGGGGAGTGAAGGCTAGCCCGTCTAGTCCAATCCTACAGAAGAGCTACTATAGAACAAATTGCTGAATAAGTTAATGCTGGCCATGATAGAAAGATGTCAGAACTCACAGCACATCACAGCTTGCTCTGTATGGGGCTGCATAGCCACAGAGCAATCAGAGTGCCCATGCTGACCCCTATCAACTCCCAAAAGCACTCACAATTGGCATGTGAGCATTAGAACTGTACCATGGAGGTAAGAAAGAAGGTAGCCTGGTCTGATGAATCCTGTTTTCTTTTACATAATGTGGATGGCAGGGTGCATGTGCATCGCTTACCTGGGAGAGATGGCACCAGGATGCACTATGCAAAGAAGGCAAGCTGGTGGAAAACACACTGTGCTTATGACAGGTCAACAGCAAATACCACAAGGTTACATTTTGCTTAGAAATGTTATGATTTTAACAAACCTGGAGAAACCATTAGTCAAGGTCAAAACAAACAACTTATTGCTTTCCTGGGAAAGAATGGCACCAGGATGCACTATGGGAAGAAGACAAGCGGGCAAATGCAGTTTGATGCTCTGGGAAATGTTCTGCTGGGAAATCTGGGTCCTGGCATTCATGTGGATGTTACTTTGACAGGTACAACCTACCTAAACATTGTTGCAGACCATGTCAAAGGTATTCAGCAGGATAATGCACCCTGCCACACTGCAAAACTTGTTCAGGAATGGTTTAAGGTACATGACAAAGAGTTTAAGTTGTTGACTTGGCTTCCAAATTCCACAGACCTCAATTTGCTCGACCATCTGTGGGATGTGCTGGACAAACAAGTCCGATCTATGGAGGCCATGGAGATCCATGGAGGCCTCACCTCGCAACTTAAAGGACTTAAAGGATCTGCTCCACAGCACACCTTCAGAAGTCTTGTGGAGTCCATGACTTGATGGGTCAGAGTTGTTTTGGTGACACAAGGGAGACCTAAACAATATTAGGCAGGTGGTTTTATGTTATGACTGATTGGCGTATATTCACACTGTATTTAGAAGCAGACATTAAATCAAAACATGGTTATTTTCTCAGAACTGAAAGGTACGTGGACGTAAATTAGCTAACCAAGAACATTTTATTGTAGGACATTTGATTATAGTACGTTTTTAAGTCTATAAACTGGGGAATATAAAGCTCACCACCTATTGTTCTCTGCCTATTTTTTGCAGCATGCATTTAAAGCAGTTCCTGGTACTGAAAGAGGATGTACTTATTATGGGGTGCTCAGATGCGTGCATTTGAAACCACAGCTCATATAAAATTTTACTCAACATACGAAGAAATAACCTAGAAAAAGGTAAATTCATGATGGCTTTTTATTTGGGGTTTATCTGGTGATGTATCAATATTTGTGCTATATTATTAATCAATCTAAAGTTTTTTAACTGTAATGTTTTTGGTTACGTTTATTTATGTGTATGGAACTGTACAGAGGATGAAAATATTTTCATGACCTGATTTTGACAGGAAGCCACTGTGAGACAAAGAAGTAAGCGCTCAATTGGGAAACAAATTTGTGTTCAAGGTTAAAAGAAATCACATGAAATTTGTCAAATGAAACTACAAGCTACAATTTTCACCAACAAAGATGGAACAAAACATTGCTGATTTGCTTAAGGATGCTTTTTCAGGTAAGAATAATTCAATTGTCCATTTTGTACAATTTGTGACACTTGCGAACTTATTCTGACTTCATTCTTAGAAAAAAGGTTTAATCTAAAAGCCTAAAGAGTTCTTCAGGCGAACCCTTAAAGATTCTATAAAGGATTCAACTACAGTACATCTCGATCAGAAGGCAATCCAATTAATGAACTGTTCAGAACACTTTTTAACTAAGAGTGTTTATGTAATCTAACTGTAATACTCACTGTAAATATTTTGCACAATTTTGTTTCCTTTAGATGTTGACATACATGTAGATTTTGATCACCTACAATCAGATGAGGGCTCTAACACATCTAAAACAGAGCTAGTTATGGATGAGGACATAGATGATGTGAACAATGCAAGTAATCTCTGGACAACATCAGAGCAAGGCTCAGTTGAGACCTTCATTAATGTTTATGAAAAGGAAGAAAGTGAAGCAAGCTCTGATAGAAGTGAGAGTGAGTCATGTAACTCATTCCCTATCGAAGCAGAGTCTCCATTTTGCCTTTCTCATGAAATAGATAATGATCAGATTGTAAACACAATGATGACAGAAACACAACAACTAAACTATACAGCTGGTGAGTGTACTGCAGAGGAAGTAAACATGCAAAGTGAATTAGCAGCAGATGTTTCTACGCATGGACTAGTTACTGAATTCAACATATCGGGAGATGAAAAGGAGCTCCCAGAGGTGGACTATAAGCCACAGAAATCACCTTCAATGTTCAGTGAGAGTCAAACACCAGAAGAGACGTCATCCCAGTCAGACAAAGAATTACTTGAGAACTACAGCACAACAGAACAATCTTCTCAGCGTGAATTTATTGGTAATAAGGATGAACTTTTTGTTGCAATGAGTCAAAATATTGCTGACAAATACTATGACAGTGATGACATGAAAGAGTTTACAGAGGAAGACCAAGAACAGATCGAGGAAAGCCTTGCAGATTATCCCTCGGATTTTTCACACAGTGAAACTGAAGAGCCTGCTGAAAATGCTACAGCCCAGCTGTTCACCCTCATAGACATCAGCTCTAGTGACGATTACTTCACAGACAAGATAGAGGATTTGTCCAATGCAGAAAATGAGAACTTGCAAAACAAAGACAGTTGTGCCTTAGATCATAATTCTGGGATTAAGGGCCTAGATGTTGAGATGATCTCAGCATCAGCAGACTTAGATCCGTCTTTCCAGAGAGGGAGCTTTGATGAAGAGAATGCTCAAGAATATTTACCAAATGATAGAAACACAGAGGAATATGCCAGGAATAAGGAGGATGCTGGAGAGCTAAGTGATCTTAATGATCAAGCAGACTATAGTAGTGATGATCGCAGCACAAGCAAAGAAGAAACTCATTTTTTCCCATCATTAAAGCAGGAAGAGGAAAAGTCTCATATTACACAACACAACTCAACACAGGACATGGTGAGGATGAGTAATGATATCGATTACATATGTCCAGATACAGAGAATGGGGATAACAGTCCTGAGAAACAATATGAGAGACATTTATCATTTTGTGATGTCGAAGAAAGAGGCTTCACAAACACAAGCTCTATTTCATATTGTAAAGAATCCAATACAGAATCTACAGAATTACACCACAGCATAGAGTCAGACAAAACAGACACAGCCATAAAAGACCATGTCAAATCATCTTCAGAGTCTTCAGACAATGTTGGGGATACCAAAAACATAATAAATGAGGTTTTGTGGTCCTCAACACTGCTGATGGATGAAGACAACCTGTGCTTAGATGAATATGACTGGGGCTTGACTGTTGAAGATTCATTTAAGATGAATTCAGTCGAAGGAGAAAATCAAGAGTACACAGAGGGAGCCCTGGAGAAGATTGACATTGATAACGATGATGACAAGAATAATTGGGAGTGGGAGTTGGAGAAAACTAGAATTGAGGCGTTTTATAGATTCTATGGTGATCAGGATGACCCAGAGGATACTGTGGGTAAGTGCTACAGAGAACACACTTCTGTACTCCCTGGTTGCCTTTCCAGCATTGATAAAATTGTGAATGGACTGCAAGTAAGTGAGGCATTTTTATTCCTTTTACTCTCTTTAGGAAGGAACCATAAGGTTACCTTTCGATTGGAAAGGGATCATGAATCTTCTGAATATGATGATGACTCTGACAGGTAATGATCTTTTACATTAGTTCACTCATTATAGTGTAGAGTCTGTCAGTTTGCATGGTTATGGCATGCTCATTCCTCAAGGGTTCTTTGGATGGTGAGAGGTTCTAATTTTCCCTCAGAGTAACAAACCAAAGAACTATTGATGATGCTTGGTGCTTGATTGAAACTTTTTTTCTAAAAGAGACTGCATATCTACCTGATTGGCCTTGTTCCTCATCCCATAGCACCGAAGAGGAACTGGACTCAGATCTCAACACACCAGATATCAACACATTGAAACCAGAGGTATTCAGCATAATGTGTACCCATAACTAGATTATAACCACGACACGTGATAGTGGCGTTTGCGAGTTCACGATCATGTTCGTGTTGTAGTATCACAGTGAGTCAGATGACCCATTGGAGAAGCCTTACTCCCTTGAGAGGTCAAGGATACAACCAAAGGAACAGCAGCCGGTGAGTGCAGCAGAGAAGCGACATCCTCCGAGGAACAAGGTAAAAGTCAGTACTGTTGTGATTTGTTCAATACAGTGCCTTGCGAAAGTATTTGGCCCCCTTGAACTGTTCGACCTTTTGCCACATTTCAGTTTTTGGTTCAGTTTTTTATTTGTTGAAAAAGTTTGAAATATCCAATAAATTTGGTTCCACTTCATGCTTGTGTCCCACCTGTTGTTGATTCTTCACAAAAAATTACAGTTTTATATCTTTATGTTTGAGGCCTGAAACGTGGCAAAAGGTCGAACAGTTCAAGGGGGCCGAATACTTTCGCAAGGCACTGTATTAAACAAAGAATGAGAAAAGTTTTAGCCTTTTCAGTTTATTTGCACCCATTGTGCTTGTGGGAGAAAACTACTAATAAATGTGTAGCACCTTTTTGTTTTGAAAATAAAGATGTGATGCCTTACCACCCTAAAGTTGATTATGTTCCTATAAGAGCACATCCTGTGTTTTATTCCTCTAATACCACCGCAATTTGCCAATGCTAACAATTGTTTTTTCATTTATTAAATAATGAAACATCATACTTTTGTTCAATTTATAGTTGACTGTCCACTAAATAACTTGATTCTTGTTATTACTTACAGTACCCTCCACTAATATTGGCACCCTTAGTATATATGAGCAAAGAAGGCTGTGAAAAATTTGTCTTTATCGTTTAACCTTTTCATTTACTTGACATGATGCCATGTATGCTAAAATATCCAGGTCTTCTGGCAGAAAAACAGCCCCAAAACATTACAATGCTACCACCATATTTAACATGAGATACTTTTCCATATGACTACCTCTCTGTGTGTGCCAAAACCAAATCTGGTGTTTATTGCCAAAAAGCTCTGTTTTGATTTCATCTGACCATAGAACCCGATCCCATTTGAAGTTCCAGTAGTGTCTGGCAAACTGAAAAATGCTTGAGTTTGTTTTTGGATGAGAGTAGAGGCATTAAAAAAAAAAAAAAAAAAAAAAAAAAAAAAAACCCTTCCAAACAACTTGGTGATGTAGGTGACTTCAGACTTTAGGAATTTCTGACCCCAAGACACAACTAACTTCTGCAATTCTCCAGCTGTGATCCTTGGAGATTTTTTGGCCCCTCAAACCATCCACTTCACAGTGCGTTGAGACAATATAGACTGAAGATAATCTATATATAGACAATATATGCTATTGTTGCCCTGATGGTGGAAATTGGCATTTTCAATGCTTGTGCTATTTTATTATAGCCACTTCACATTTTGTAAAGCTCAACAACCTTTTGCTACACATCACAGCTATATTCATTTGTCTTACCCATTGTTATGAATAACTAAGGGAATTTGGCCTATGTGTTACCTCATATTTATACCCCTGTGAAACAGGAAGTCATGGTTGAACAATTTCCTGTTCCTAGTCACCCAGGTATACTAAAACAAATGTAAAATATCAATGGGAATATACTTCAAATATATTTTTCTCATATGAATTCATAGGGTGCCAATAATTGTTGCACACCCATATTTTTTCATTTTTTTTTATATTTATGAGAGCAGAGTATTTCTGTGAATTTTTTTTTAACAGAAGATCAAAAGGTTAAACAATAAAGACAAATTTTTGTTGCTCATGTTTATCAAGGGTGCCAATATTAGTTGAGGGCACTGTACATTTTAAAAGCTATAAAAAGTAATTCCCTCAATAGTCACTCTTAATTTCTCACTCTTTACACATAAGTTAATGAGACAACAAATGCAAGCATATTACAAAGAAACCACAAAGTTCTGAAAACTATCCGGTGTCAGAAAACCTCTCTCAATTAGAAAAAAAAAATAATAACAAGCTGATGCAGATTTTTTTTACTTAAAAAGAAGGTTAGGTTCTGACACTGAAGACTCCTCCCAATTATGTTAAATAAATGTCTGCTCACAGAAATCTTGTAATATTCAACTTGTAAAATATGTTGATAGCACCTGTCAGAGCTGTAATTTTATAGAAAGTCAATCAATACGGTTTGACCAATCAGAATCACGAATTCAACAGTGCCATGATATAAGGGTTTTTAACTAACAATGCAATAAATACATCTTAAATGTTGAGCAGATAAACCACCAATGTATAAGTACATTGTCTACTTTCAAATAAGTTAATTATTCAATTTCTCATCAAACCTTCTCTATGTCTCTGTCCATCTATTCCAGTGTCTTGCTGTGCTAAAGTCCACATTAGCATTTAGCCTGCTGACAGCAATAGGCATCATTTCATTCTGGTGGGCAACAGAAAATCTGGATTGGATTCACTGAATTCACACCTCATAGTTTCTGGTTAAGAAAACACAATAAGAATCAATATTATACTCTTGGTGTAGGTGTAAATGTCGAATTTGGGGTATGAGATATTATAAGTGGCTTATTAATGTTTGTAAAATAGGCAGCAGGCAAAAGTCCATTTAAATCAGACCAGCTTTATTTCTTGTAACGTTGCAGCATTCTAACATGCTCTAGGAAAACCTTTTAAAATTATATAAAAAATTTTTTTCTCTCATCATAACGTAACAGCTCTTGGTCATTTTAGTTTGCCATCAGCTTGGGCATCAATGGAAAGATTGTAGTTGAAGGAAAGAATGTTTATATCATAGTGTTTTTTCTCTACTGGCACAGAATCCTGAATTACCATTATCAATTCAAGTCAAATTTCTCTAAACATGCCATGCAGTTAGTGTAATCACTTATACTGGGACTGAAAAATTTTGAAGGCTCTTTAATAAAGCATAGTGTATCATTAGTCGTGCCTTTACTAGGGAACCAAAATTCATTGCATGTGGATTGAAACTGTAATACTTTTCATAATGCTATACTGCAATTTCACATGAACTCTCCTTATGTCTGAAAGCTTTGTCTTCTTAAAAGATTTACACATATGATTAAGCTACTAATGATGCTTTTGCTTAAGAATGTGGAATGTTGGTGTAGATTACAAGCTGCCAATCAAATGTCTATGCCTGTTAATCACTATTTCTTACAGGTTTTAAAAAAAAAATATTTATAACAATAAATATAACAAGCTTAGTTATATGATGATGATTAACCTTTGATGAGATATTAACCATATTGGAATTTGCAAAGGCATGGTGATGCTTATGGACTCTCAAGATAATGATTATAATAAACATTTAATTGAATGTAAAATGTAAACATTTTTACCTGTAAAAACTCCTGTAAATGTATTAATAAAAATAAAATACATGCTAAGTTTATAAATATATTGCAGATAGAAGTAAAAATGTGTAAATGTAGCTCATGCTCTGATGTGCTCTCTCTTTGTATCTTTGGTTGGAATAATTTTTTTTTTTAAATAAATAAAAGCATCAGTTTCCATTAAATGTCACAGAAATTAATCCATGTTTGTTCATCATTACAGTCTCTTATGTTATATATAAAATAAATAAAAGGGAGAATAAATTAAGAGCAAAAGCAGGCATACAATCATTAATTATTATTATGTATGTACAATCAATAACTAAAGTGCTTCTAATATTGCCTTGCTAATAAGTATTGATACCATAACTATACATAACTACATTAGTACAAACAACTGACCCATGAGATGAATACCTCATGCCAATACCTGCTTACATGAAAAATATTTTTTAAGTGTGCAAACAAGATAGATGTCTTGATTTGGGAGGCCACAAAGTATGTTCAATTTTTTTTTTGATTAAAGTCACTCTCGTGCCAATGTAATATTATTATTATGAACATGATATGGCCATACCAAATAACAAGTGTCCATTGAGTGGATCATGTTCAGTGGGGTCTAAATGTGTTATTTTAGTCCTCATGCATTAATGACCACATTGGGTTCTTTGATTAAGTTTCTGTTGCTATTTCCCACTCAGGATCTGAACGCTCTTGTTGCAATTTGAAGGCTCATTTAGGCATTTTATTCTACTTCAGACCTGGCCAGCCCCTGTCTCCAAATGCCACCTCCCCTGTAAACGAGAGAGGTGAGGGAGCACCAGGTGTGTAAGGATCTGAGTCTGTGTCCGATTCCCCTTCAGCCAAGTAGGGTCTGATACGAGTACAGAAGGCCATTCCTCTTCCTCCTCCAAACAGTCCAAGATTCACTGGAGGAAGGAAATCCTCCTCCTTAGCTTGTGAGATGCTGAAGCCACTGAATGAGCGATCTAACTCCTCATGGTCCACTGAAGGAATGGAGAGGGATGTGTCACTGTCAACGCCTGCGTTAGGTCGTGTGCGTCTGTGTCGCCTTTGGTGTCCACCCTCCCCACTCTCATGTGATGGTGGAGGTGGGATGCGGTAAAGTGATGGGTCATCAGTACCCGGTGATGCCCCACGGCTGTTATTCCAAAGAGGTACATTGAGCGGCTGCTCATTCTGCTGATGCCAGGATGTGGATGGGCGGCACATGCTGTTGGCCGGCGTCCCATTCGGGCTGGGCTCTGTGCTCTTCTTCTCTTCTTTTTCGTCCAGCACCTTCTCACTCTTGTCTTCTGGGCTGTGGTAAGGTGGTGCTGGATCAGCCATCTTGAAACCCAGCAAAGCCTCAGTTTCAGACCGTGGGATACCCATGCGCGTGGTGTATACATTCACCAGGAAGTCTAGTTTGCGGTCCATCGCACCAACCTGCATGGCCAAAAGTTGTTCTCAGCTATTTACTACACTCATATTTACAAACTGGCCCAGTTTGTGATATCACTAATATCACAACAACTAATACATGTGAAACGTGGAACATTAAATAATAAAAAAGGCCCTTACCTGTTTCTCCATCTTGAGAAATCGGCCCATCATGCTGGGGTCATTTTCCTGTGCAGTATCACTCTTGGGTTTCTCCTTATCCCCTGACGATACTCCCTTCCCCACTATCTGGTCCACCCTGATAATTCATTAAACAATCTCTTCTATCTAGAACTGAGATTCTGTGTATCTTCCTCACAAATATACAATGTGAAATAAATTCAAAGAAACAATACTGAATGGTCTTAAGTATTACAAATAAAAGGGATGCAAATGTTTAAGAATATGCACTGAATCATGCACTGGAAAAACTGTTGGTTATATGGAAGGCAATAATGGTCCCTGGGTTACTGTTCCTTTTTCTTTCTATCTTTCTTTCTTTTTTTTTTGTTGAAAATGAGACATGCAAAATAGTGCTGCACTGTTCACAATTTCATGCTCTCTATGTCACACACAACATCAGAATAAAAGGGTTAGTGCCACAGTCTCTGCAAAAGCAAGATCAGAGAAAGTATTAAACCATGATTCTGCATTCCAATACTGTTTAATCGTGCCCTCACCGTCCCTTTGCCTTTTTCGTTTGGCCTGATGGGAAGTTTGTTTAGTTATTCTTAGGAATTAGGAATAGAGTCAGCTATAGACTTCAGGAGCTGAACTTGCCCAGAATGTATTAATATTTTAACCCACTGGTGTTCTGTAGCACCACCTAAATCTGTAGCTGCCATACCCAAAAATGGTACTGACAAAAGTCCATTTTTGACCAAAATCCTAAGTAATATTGGGCTATTTGCAGACATATCAGGTATATACATATCAGGCTGTCACCAGGCTATAACATCAGTCAGTTTGAAATCATGAGAAAAGGGCAAGGTTTATCTATTTCAGTATTTTCTTGGTCTGATTTAGTTATTTTCAATTTCCCCAGTCTAGTTTAAAGCTGACATACTTGGTTATTGAATAAACAAATTTATGTACAACATTATGCATTTACTTACAAATTATTGGTTATAATTAATTAGTTCTGTAAGAGTGCACACTTGCAAGAGGAGGATGAAATTATCGTACAATTTAGCCGACTGAAAATCTTGTACACATCTTGATTTAAGATTTAGGTTTCTACTTAATAAATGTAGTTGTTCTACACATTACGGTTCGAATCCCGGCCCGGGTGATCCCATGCCGAAGTGTCCTTGGGCAAGACACTGAACCCTAAGTTGCCCCCAATGGCAAGCTAGCACCTTGCATGCAGCTCTGCTACCATTGGTGTGTGAATGTGGTCTCATTAGTAAGTCGCTTGTAAATGTAAAAATGATATTTCTGTAATGCTGCTTTGAGACAATGTACCATTGTAAAAAGCGCTATACAAATTGATAAATTATTATTAATTATTATTACATCATGCTTCAGATCTCTCACACCATGTGATCTCTTACATCTTATATATATAGCTGGCTAGTGTGTGGATCATTTGTCTTTTTTCAAAACAGCAAACAAAATGATGCATTAAACTATAAATAAGTGTAAACTACATTAAAGCAGAAAATATATTTTTAAAAATATCTTTGATTTGAGGTGCATATGGATCTTATTTTACCAAATGTAAGTAAAAGTGTCACGGCTCAAAAGTGGACAAGACTCAGGGACAGAAAAAAATATGGGCCCAGGAATAGCGAGATAAGATCTACACTGAAGAAGGATCAGAAATAAGGTCTATATACAGAATTAAAAACAGATATGATCCATATCAGAATAATGAGATTCATATATGCGCAAACTATAAGTAGAGACGTTAGGTGTCAAAACAGGAAACAGAGACAGGAACTGACCTGTGGGTTCTACATATGGCAGAAGCTAATGCTAACTACTAGCATTACAAGTTTTGAGAGAAGTACACAGCAAAGTCGACCAGTGTTGAATTAACACCTAGAATATTGAATCTAACACCATATGAAATTATATTGTTAAATAAACACTCAGGGAGTTAATGAAACACTGGGGATTTCGCTGTGTAGACTTGGAACCACTTTAGAGCTAGAAAAAGAGATAGAAAACAGCAGTATTAATTCCAGCACAGCTCATAAAGCAAAGTGCTTAAAAACTGTTAGTGGAACAGGTTCTCGGGGGTAGCCACTGTGAATTAAGAAACGCAGCAGGGGATGTGTACGTTAGCTAGTGTTTCAGTGGTGGGGAGTAGGTGTATCAGTACTGTAAATGGTGCACTTATATAGCTTTTATCCAAAGCGCTTTACACTGTGTCTCATTCACCCATTCACACACCAATGGTAGCAGAGCTGCCATGCAAGGCGCTAACTTGCTATCAGGTTCAGTGTCTTGCCCAAGGACACTTCGGCATGTGGAGTCATCCGGGCCGGGAATCGAACCGCCAACCCTACGATTAGTGGACAACCCGTTCTACCTACTGAGCCACAGCCGCTCAGTACTGAAACAGGTGTCTAGTTGAGCAACAATAAAACTGTTACTAAAGTGTTTTTTTTTTTTAATAAAAGCTTCGATGAGGTAAACCCCGTGAGATTTCCATTTCCATTTATTAGCACCAAGCTGCTTAAACTACATATGAAGCATTTATGTAGCATATTTCATTTGTACATTAATGAATGTTATGGCAGTCCTGCACACATTTCTAAAAATGCCATTTATCGATGTCTGATATTGAAAAATTATAACCGATTATGGAAAAATGCTTAAATATATTGAAAAATATTGGTAAAACCGATTATCAGTCGATCTCTACTTCTATTGTAAGATATACTGCAAAGTTTGGGAGACGGAAAGGGGTGTTACAGAGTAGGAAATGTCTGTACAACAGAAATATGTGTGCACCATAGTGACCTTGTTTGCCAGACAAAAGCAAATGCATTTCCAACATCTGAATTTTTTTAGCTACTTTCAGGCCTTGTGTGGTTTGTGTGGTGGATGAAGTTGGGCTGGAAATTTTGCTGAAACCTTTGAACCCTGATTAATGACATTAGCTCTTCTGTGTGAGCATCAACCACTGTGACAATGCCAATGTGAAACACCCCAGCTGTATCAAATACAGTCAAAACAAATTACCTCTAAAAATATCCAAAACTAGCTGATAGACTGTATTCTGGATAATTGTGTGTTGTCAGCTCTCAATTCCTGATTACAGGGTTCAATAGATAGAGACCTAGAACCTCTTGGCATAATTGTATTTGAGGCTATGTCCTTTTTTAATGTAGTCCTGCACCACCAAAATGTATAATCACAAGCCACTTCTGTTAGCAAGACAGCTAACTATCAAGCTAGCTAGTTATCTAGGTGATATAAAGGCAAGTGCATCCCACATACTCTTTGCAAGTGTCCACTCTGTCAAAGTTGACACGGTCACATGGAAAATAATATTGCAATGCAGAGAAATCCACCCAACTGAGTGGTGATGTATTAACTATACTTAATGCCAGCCATGTCTCTGGCAACACATTTGATATAATGCCTGTAGGAATAAATTATTTATAAAGTGACCAAATAAATAATGTTCAAAAAAATATTACCTGGTACCATGCCTTATGATGCTTCATGCTTCACTGATTCTATTGTTAATGGTTGGCTTGATTTTCCTTTTCAAATGCAAGAATGGCATGCATAAATGTATTAGTCCCCCACTATTTAGAGTATATGCTCACTGGTGTGAGTACAGAATTATTGGACAGCATTTACATGCTTTTGTAGCTTTCATAATAGCAGTTTGGGCATGATTCAAAACAGACATTTAAAGAATATGGTCATGATATAAGAACAGGATACTGAACTACATTTATTGCAATTAATGTAGGAAAAAGCATTCTGATTAAAATCCTGACACTATGCATTGCAATGCTGTTCAATAATGGGCAAACTGCAAACTGTTTGTGCCTTTTGATTACGTACTTCTTATGGCGAGGGGTCGAAGGGGGTGGGGGGCCCACAATCAAATCTATCCTGCCAAAGTACATAGAGAAGAAATGGGGCAAAGCATCATGAAGCAACACATGGATACCAAACACAGTGCTCCATTGAGAACCAAGGACAAATAAGTGAGAATATATTCCATGCCCACATTTGTCATGACACACAGGCAATGGTTATTTGCTGTTGGAATATATTGTATATGTGTGGAACAATGATTTGATTTCACAACATATATGAATCTTATTTGAGAGAGAAACATGAGTCTTGACTCACATCAGAATTTTGGAATGTGAGACAAAAAGAAAAGAAACTTAGATTTTTTTTGTTTGTTTGTTTGTTTTTGGGTGCATGGATGCTCAGAGATGAGTGAATGTGTCATGAGTATGACAGCTTTGAGCCACTATAGTCAAAGCACTGGGAGTGTTTAAATGTTAGAAAGATACAACATCGTGTAACCACCAGAGGGCACTGTACCTGATTACAGAAGCAGCACTCAAAAATTCAAAATGAAAATATTGTGTAAAGAAAGCATGTGTAAAAGAAATCTGGAATTATTAACCCAGTTGTTATGTCAACATAAATGCAGCTGTGGTTTGACATTGGTCTTGCCTGGACTGCAGGTTCTTGATGCGAGACAGCATGTCCAGATGGCCTGCTGAATACTGCTCAATCACATCCATTACATCATATGGCCTCAAGCTCTCTTTAAACCTCCTCTTAGACACCAGGAAACGCATGATACTGAGAGCAAGACAAGCACATCTTCTCAGTTAAACCAGCAATATCAACAGAAGTGGCTTCATTAGATGTGACATTACTATAGAAGAGAAACATTTAGTATTACTTTGAGACCAAAGATTTTTAAGATGATTACTCTAGTTTTAAATCATGAGGAAACAACAATCAATTGGCACAACCACTGAGTTACACCAAAAGGTTGTCCTTTTGTAAAGGGGTTAGGAAATATACAGTGCCCTCTGAAAGTATTGGAACGGCATGGCCAATTCTTTTATTTTTACTATACACTGAAGACATTTGGGTTGAAAATCAAAAGATGAATATACAATAGATCAGAACTTCAGCTGTCATTTCCTGATATTTACATCTAGATGCCACTTAGAACTTGCCACCTTTGGTGAGCAAAAGTATTACAACAGATTAGAACAATCAAAGTTAATTGAAGTAAATACACTTAATATTTGGTTGCATATCCCTTGCTTACATAACTTCATCAAACCAACAACCCACTGACATCACCAAACTGTTAAATTCCTCTTGTGTGATGCTCACCCAGGCATTTGCTGCAGCTAATTTCAGTTTTTGTCTGTTTTGGTGGGTTTCACCCTTCAGTTTCGTCTTCAGGAGGTGAAATACATGCTCAACTGGGTTAAGATCAGGTGATTGACTTGGTCAGTCTAAAACCTTCCACTTTTTTTCTCCTGATGAAGTTATTGGATGTTTTGTGGATGTTTTCACGTCTTGCTACGTGATGAGATTCCTCTCAGTTACATTATATGAATTTCTCAAAAAATTGGCAGACATAATGTTTCTGTAGGCTTCTGAATTTATTTATTCCAGAAGCAGCCATGCAAGCCATAGCCATTACATCCCCTCCACCATGCTTGTCCAATGAGCTTGTATTGTATGTTTTGGATCATGGGCAGATCCTTTATTTCTCCACACTTTGGAATTTCCATCACTTGTTAGAGGTTAATCTCTGGCCTTCTGATTCTTACTGCTTATGAGTTGTTTGCATCTTGAGGTATGACCGCTATATTTTTACTCTCTGTCTTCTTCAAACGGTGGATTGTGATACCTTAACCCCTGCCCTGTGGAGGTTGTTGGTGATGTCACTGATTTTGTTTTTGGGTTTTTCTTCACAGCTCTCACAATATTTTTTTGTCATCAACTGCTGTTGTTCCATGGTTTGATGTTTGGCTGTTAGTACAACAGTGTTGTTGGTTTTTTTTCTTTTTCTGCTATATGCAACACTTGGCACTGATCTATCTTTTTTTCCCCTCATGTTCAAAATGGCTTGCTTTTATCTCCGGTCTTCATGTTGGATTATCCTTTTTAACAAAAAATGCAGCCTTCACAAGTGAAACCTAGGGCTCTAAAAGATTAGACATTCAGAGCTATTAATTGTTAAAAAAAAAACGTAACAGGACACATCTGGGCAACAAGAAGCACCTGTCAGTCATGTTACAATATCAGTTTAAAAATGGGTGGGTTCAAACAAAAGGTGCCAGGTTCAACACATCTAGATGTACAGGTGCATCTAAAAAAAATGAATATAGTGGAAAAGCTGTTTTTCTCCCTGTAATTTAATTCAGAAAGTGGAACTTTCATATATTCTAGATTCATTACACATAAAGTGAAATATTTTAAGCCTTTTTTTGTTTGTTTGTTTTAATCTTGATGATTACAGCTTACAGCTCATGGAAATCAAAAATCCAGTATCTCAAAATATTATAATAAATTCGGATCTATTATCTCTTGTTCATCTTTTGATCTCAAACCCAAATATCCTCAGTGTATAGCAAAAACAAAACAAAATGGCCATGCTGTTCTCCAAAATACTTTTGGAGTGAACTGTATATTGCATTGTATTGTCTTATATTTATTCAATCTGATATTTACTAGTTTTGTCAAGGTCTCTCTTTAATGTGCAAAACATCTTAATTCATGTTTTTTTCCTGCTTAAAGTGGTCTAATATCTCATTTTTAAAATTATAAGCTGGTCCATAATAAAGAGTCAAGTAACTGTAAGTCTAAGCAATTTGACATCAAGTCCAATAACAATGGCATAATACCGATAGATTATTGAATAACGTGGTGACTGAAAACCTTCACAAACATTATCAAAAGACAGTCCATGTAGCCGTCTCCTACCAGATTGCCCTTATGGTGGCTTTCAGTGCAGGAGACATATCTTGCAGAAATTCATATGTTCTATCATCGCCAAAGTCCTCAGGAAGACTCGCTTCTATAACACACATCCACAAATTCTCTTATAAACTAAAATAATGTTTCTCATATATCGATCAGGCTTTGATCCAGTTAGAACATTCCAGTGGCAATAATCTTGATCTTAAAAACACAAATGCTCAAGATCATAATCAAGCCAAGTTATTACTTGGTAGCTCCATATATTGTATAATTATCTTTTAGGTGTTAGTATCTTTTTTAGCAGAAAATTTAGACAGGCTTCATTGTTCTCATCCTAAGATTTAATTGCATTATTAACCATGCATAAAACACTTACCTGACACACTGAATATTAAATCGCACTGTGCACATAAAAAGACTCACAGCAAGTCATATTTGAACTCTAGCGAGTACTACGCTTCGCTGGCTGGCATGTTAAGATGGCAGAAAATGTAACAGGAATATTTTTATGTCATATGAATTAAGATATTAATACGAGTCATCTGAATCACATTGTATGAGTCATATGAATTATACAACCAATCCAAATGACATAAAATAGTCAGTGATTCTTTGATGAAATCACTGAATATTGTAAACAACCATTTTTTGTGTCCTCCAAAAGCAGAGAAAAATCCTCATGCAGGTAAATGCAAAGAATTTGCGCAAGGGAAAAAGAGCAAAATGACAAAATATATTTGTTTGCAACACATTCAGTCATAAAAACATTCATTACATTATTGCATTTGATATCTTGCGATAGCCCCCAAAAAAGACAATCATTCAAATAATTGATGATGAATAATTCAGCAGATATGCATATTCAGGCATTTAAGATATTGCTTCACTGCCAGGATAGGCCTTTAGTAACCTCTGTTGGAGAGACGCAGGACTCAGCAAAGTTTATGACAGAGGGTGTTGCATGGAAAGCAAATCTTGTTAAGGCAAGCTGCAACTCAGTAATTAAAAAGCCATTTTTAGACATGCACTCTTTTCCTTCTGTAGCTGCTCCTAGCTGAGCTTGTGTTATTGTGGCTTAAAGTAAAAGCGCAACCCTAAAAAACATGATTTGTCTTACTGATCAACCCCTCAATTGCTGCCAAAATGTGGAGAGAGAGAAATGGAAAAGAAATGGTTATAAGTTTCAGATGAAAATGGTTTAAAGAATCACATGTCAATCACAAGTTGCAGACATTATGTGGCTAATTATTTCACCTTATGAATGAACCCATCATGATTAAATGATGCCATGACTTTGATGCTGATAGTGGCCCACATTATCAAAACTAATCATTCCCATCTATAAATGTACAAATCTATTAACTACCCAAATCATTTATGTTCGAGGCAGTAATTGACTAATAAAGCAGTTGCAGTTACTACACACATACCTATATATATATATATATATATATATGCCTTGCGAAAGTATTCGGCCCCCTTGAACTGTTCGACCTTTTGCCACATTTCAGGCCTCAAACATAAAGATATAAAACTGTAATTTTTTGCGATGAATCAACAACAGGTGGGACACAATCATGAAGTGGAACGAAATTTATAGGATATTTCAAATTTTTTTCAACAAATAAAAAACTGAAAAATTGGGTGAGCAAAATTATTCAGCCCCCTTAAGTTAATACTTTGT
>JAFFST010002962.1:0-19048 GCA_022414735.1 Noturus placidus | reverse complement strand
AATATTTGATTATATCTTTTCATGTGACAACACCGAAGAAATGACACTTTGCTACAATGTAAAGTAGTGAATGTACAGCTTGTGTAACAGTGTCAATTTGCTGTCCACTCAAAATAACTCAACACACAGCCGTTAATGTCTAAACCGCTGGCAACAAAAGTGAGTACACCCCTAAGTGAAAATGTCCAGATTGGGTCCAAAGTGTCAATATATTGTGTGGCCACCATTATTTTAAAGCACTGCCTTAACCCTCTTGGGCATGGAGTTCACCAGAGCTTCAAAGGTTGCCACTGGAGTCCTCTTCCACTCCTCCATGACGACATCACGGAGCTGGTGGATGTTAGAGACCTTGTGCTCCTCCACCTTCCATTTGAGGATGCCCCACAGATGCTCAATAGGGTTTAGGTCTGGAGACATGCTTGGCCAGTCCATCACCTTCACCCTCAGCTTCTTTAGCAAGGCAGTGGTTGTCTTGGAGGTGTGTTTGAGACCTTGTAACACTAACAAGTCACATGACACCGTGGAGGGAAAATGGTTAATTGGGCTCAATATGGACATTTTCCCTTAGGGGTGTACTCACTTTTGTTGCCAGTGGTTTAGACATTAATGGCTCAGTGTTGAATTATTTTGAGGCGGCAGCAAATTTACACTGTTACACAAGCTGTACACTCACTACTTTACATTTAAAAGATATAATCAAATATTTACAAAAATGTGAGGGGTGTACTCACTTTGTGAGATACTGTGTATATATATATTTTGTATTTTTAACAGCAAACTGCAATGTCATTTTGATGCTTTGTGGATCATATTTCTGGATCACAGCCTAACCTGGAGAACTCTTCTTTCCGAAGTCTTCATCCTGCATCTCAATCAGCACTTTTTTCAGTGAAGAGAAATGAGAAAGGAAGCGATGAGAGTGTAGACTGTAAGCAGGAAGAAATTAAATATAAAATGTCTCTTCTTTTTTTTTTTTTAAAGCTGATCACAGCATGGCATGAAGATGCAAAGAAACTTGCTAGTGGAGGAGAACTATTCAAATTCCTGTGCATAACCTATGGATCAGTACAGTCAATGAAAATTTGCATGTTATGGAAATAATTATCCCTCAACTTTTTATATAACCTATGCTAATTAGTAGACTATATTTGACACCATCTTTTGAACATGACAGATCTGTGAAAAAGCTATAACAGCTGGTTCTGTGCCAGTCAATACAACCTGTTCTTATTACACACATAGTCCCCACATTAAAGACCAATACTCAAACTGAAACACAAGGAGTAATTATAGGTGTGTGTGAATGTGTGTGTTTGCCTGCAGGAGTTACTGTTCATATATATAAAAAGAAAAACAATTCTGACCTTCTGAGGTCCGACCCTCTTTCATCTTAAAGGAGTGTTTGGAGCGGTTACGCTCAGTGAAGCTCCAGCTCTTTGGCACTTTGCTAGGACTTTCTTCTGCTCCCTCGTCTGCTCCAGGCGATTTGGTCTCCTTTCCCCCTGCACTCTTAGAGGGGCTTGGTAATGCTTTCTCTTTTATGCTTGGCTTACGACTGTGCATGAAGCATTTTCGGGTGTACGAGTGAAACAGAAGCAAAGGAATAATCAAATCATTCTTTTTATGTATTGATAATATACATGACAAAACACTGCTGAAGAATTGACACATACTCTCGTGAAACAAATAGTGTGTCTACCATTCTGTATTCTGGAAATATGATTCATTTTGTTCATTTTCAATGATCAATTACCATTATAGAAGGACAATTAGTTGTAGTTTAACTGTTGCTCATTCACAAAATCTGCTATTTTGGATACGAGTGGCAAGATTCATATTAATTCATGATATATTATTACAATAACAAAAACGTTTTCTTTATATACGTAGCATTAAAACCATTTTCATTAAGACATGATATACCAAATGGACATAAGTTATTTTCAATTCACTTTGTATAACTGCTTCCATCCTAATAGTTTTTTTTTTGTTCCATTATAAATATCACACAAAAAACAATGAACAAGAAATGCTTCCCATCATTTACGCCACGCAATCTACAGTCCCCTCATGCTGCCACAGCCATGTATAATGCACTGGAAAAACAGCAGAAAAGAAGTCATGCATGTTATAGCATGCTGAAAGTGTTTGTATGCAGAGCATGCTGAAAGTGTGTGCTCCACTATCTTCATATTAGATTGCATAAACATTGTATGTTAGGTCACTTAAGAAATAATAGGCATTATGTAAAAGAAAACAAAATAAAATCGGTCTAAAATATAATCTAATATCTTAGACACTGTTCAGGTGCCAGATTGTCAAGCTTGCCTTAAATTACCACTCAAATTTGATTTCTGCCAAGTATTTTCAGAAACTACGAGAAACTGTGAGGAAAGCTTTGTGCAGCTCCTGGAATGCCAAAGATGATATCACAGAAATAGGTTTGATTTTATGCTTTTCTTGATTTGTAAAATGAAATACTGTTGTTCTTTTTGGTTTGTTGTTGTGGCAGCAATTGTCAAATAATTCTCAATTCAAATGTCATTTGGACATGATAAATACAGATGAAGCTGTGTCATTCATTGCATGCTGCATATTGCAATGATGCAGCAGATTTCTAGTTTATGAAAAAGCTTGCTGTAATGGCAAAATGGTAGGCTACATGGTCTGATGACTCTGACACTATCTGTATTTTCCACAGCTCTGAGCATTTTATTCAAAAGAGAAAGAGCTTCCCAGTAGAGGTTTTGTCTAATGGTGGGACTAAAGGCAATTTCCTAAGTGGTTAGTGTTTAAATGATTGTTGGTAATTACATTTTACACATAACTAGGCCTACACATAATTCACAAAACCTCAGTGGGCAACTTTCAAGCTGTTGAAAGGTCTCTTGAAATGGTCAGGCTGTGCTACAAGCATCTCTCTTGCGATTTCTCTCTCTGTATATCTGTCTATCCTTTTCTAACACTCCTCTTTCCCACGCTGTCTTCACTCACAGCTAAAAGTCTGCTCTTCATAGTGATCATAGCTGACATATCAGAGCAGAGTCTACTGACAACAACACAACCAGTGAAATTTGAAAGAACTGGGTGTTAAAATGCATTGAACTACTTTATAGTTTTTATCCAAAAAGGTGGCACTTGACATTTTTACATTACAGAGAATAAATTGAAGAAACATATTTGGAAACAGGGTCAGAAATGAGAAATTATAAACAGGGAAAAGACACAGATCCAAGTGCTGGAGTAAAATCCGGGCGTGCAGATGTTAGTATCTGTGTGCTACGGTACCTATTGCTTCTTGGGCAACACCCACAGAGAGTGTCTTTGTGTGAAATCTCACTACTGCAAGTGTGGTTCAGTGGGTGGTGAGAGACACAAGAGATTGTACAAGGAATTGTCAAAATGGTGGAGGCCATAATTAAGAGATAATTTATTGAGAAGTTAATTCAACTTATATGAGCTGCACTTAATATTACAGTACAGTATATTACAAGGTATTCACTTGTCAAAAGTATACAACAAGTATAAATTTAGGAATATAATTAACCTTTGTAAACTTTATAACACGGTATTGATATAAGATGTTAAATGTGTTGTACCAGAGTCTTTACCTTGTAAATATATGAAGCAGTACTGTATTATAAAGTGCTACTAAACTGAATATATTTTTTTGAATCACAGACATTCAGAGAGAAATGCATGGACTTTGCATTCCTATGAAGAATAATGCTGGTGCATGGAACTCCCAAAAAATCTGCCACATGAATGATCTTTGTAATGAGTGGTTTTTGAAAATCGACATTCAAAAATCCATGAAAACTTTAGCTATTTAACCAACCTGGGAAAAGCTTCAGGCTGTGAGTCCTTCCTTTGGTTTAAAAAAAAAAAAAAAGAGAGAGAGAGCGAATAGACAGATACAGACAATAACTTATGAGATAGCACTAATAAAGTATTGAATGATTAAGGAATTGTGACTAACGCAAAACTCATATAATTGAAAATAACAACAAAATCACTAACTAAAAATGGACTCCCATGTCTCCTGTATACTGCTGGCACAAAATAAAATTTGGAAGAAATCCATTTAATATTAATAGAGAAGTGTCACTCCAACCTGAATCCAGACTTGCCCTTCAGACTGCGCAAGAGGTCCAGCTGATTGAGAGGAGGGATCAGTCTGAAGAAATAGGTTCACAGAAGACACACTTATTATTGAAAAATTAGCTATAAACCCTTTTTATTTCCATTTTGCATTTTTTTCATTATTGATGTCTTATATGCAAACGAAATATAAATCTATACACTATCAGTCAGAATTTCTGACACAGCTGCTCGTATAAGGTTTTATTTTCTCTTTATTTGTTTGTTTGTTTAACTATTTCATATTATTTTATAACAATAATTCAGATATTAGAATAATAAAGAAGACATTAAAACTATGAAATAACACATATGGAATTATGCGGTAACCAAGAAAAGTGTTCAACTGTAATATTTAAAAATTTTAACAGTATTCCTAATGAAGCTTTGCATGTTTTTGGCATCGTCTGAATCAGCTTTACTTCAGGTAAAGCAAAAACTCCTTATTATAGTTACATTTTCAATAAGAAATGCATTTGTACATGGGCATTAATTTCACTATTTACATTTATCTTTGAACCAAAAGCCTTTGGTTGGTGTAAATTTTATATATATATATATATATATATATATATATATATATATATATATTAACACAAATGGTTGTTTGATTATTATTTAGAAATTCAGACAGGAGAAGTTAAACACAAACAGATTTTTTAAATGGTCAGAAATAACAGATACTCATTTCAGAAGCAACTCGTATTTCTTTTGCTTCTGTGTATATCAAAAAATAAAATCATAAATGAACTAAAACAGAAAAAGCAGCCCTTAATCAGTCATTGCAGATAAGAGTGTAAATCATTAAGTCAAGTCCAGTCAATACACATATGCCCTGCATTTAGCTAGCCTTAGATATAGCTTTTGAATGATATTCTAAAATGATCATAGACAATTGTGAAAAGGATTGTACTGCATAAAAATATTAGAGATTATGACATATAATCATGGTGAAGCAAATACATTTTGAGCTGAGCATAACTTAAATTGACTCTCCAACACACGGTAAGCAAATCTATAATAAGGCTTGGATCTGGGAGAACGAGCGACCTCTAACAAATTAATGTAAATAATGTATTTAGCACTTTTGGGGGGTGGGATGTGTAGACAAAGATAATAAACCATAAACATAAGTCACTTTTGATTTTGGTCTCTGGTATATTTGACAATAAAAACAAAACAAAAAATGATGACATTCATTTCTTCTGCCTGGATTTGAAAAAATAATTTAAGAATTATGGGTTTTTTAATTATTATTATTTCTGTTACTAAGAGAAAAAAAACTACACTGAACATCAAAAAGCTTTTAAGACAATGACAAATATGTAGTCAATCCAGTGTCTCCAGACTTTTGGCTGGTACTGTATGTAATTTAAAGTCCTTATAGTAAAATATGTCCACTTGGTGGCCATCTTGGCATTTTTCCCAGTCAGGTATTTTCAATCATACAAGACTAGGCTCCTATCTGCTTGAATGGGGCAAGACCCATAAACCTGAATCAGACTGACAAGGCAGTCTTTCAGAAACCAATTTGAAATGGCTGTTAAAATGTTGTAAGTAATATGTGGTGTTTGGCTCTGATTACATGCACACAAAAAAAAGAATAGGACAAATAACTCACAACAGGTTTATCACAACTTGAGCAAAGTGTCTTGTATCTGTGCACGCATCACTTTAAGAATCTGATATTATGATTCCATGGTTTTTCACTGGAGACCTGATACTTACAAAATACAACTTCCATACTGAAAATTACATGCTGTCATAGGGACTGTTCAATGCCCCTCTGTCTTCCAGGCCTGTATAAAACTATACTTAGAAACATATTCAGCTGGCAAAATCCTGCCCAGTCCTGCAATGCCCATGGCCCCATATCTCTATAGACTTTATAACAGATCTGCCTTCTTCTTAAGGCAAAACAACCATTTTATTGGGGATCAAATGTTTGCCGTTAGCATTTCGGGCCATGTGTCATGAATTCCTCAAAACAAGCTAAATTAAAGTTTTGGAGTGGCCTAGTCAAAGGTCTGATTTGAACCAATTGAGATGCTGTGGCAGGACCTTAAACGGGCAGTTCATGTTTGAAAACCCTCCAGTGTGACTGAACTAAAGCAGTTCTGCAAAGAAGAGTGGGACAAAATTCTAGTACAGCCTTGTGAAAGCCTGATCTCCAGTTATCAGAAGCATTTGGCTGCAGTTTCTTGCTGCTAAAGGTGGCACAACCAGATTTTAAGTTTAAGGGGCAATTAGTTTCTGCATGGGATAGGTGTTTAATAACTTTTCTTTTGCTTAAGTTAAAAAAAAATGCAAACTGTATTGCGTGTTTACTCGGGTTGCCTTTGTTTTATGTTATCTTTCATTTAAAAATGTAAAGCTATTTAGTGTGAGATATACACAAAAACAGAAGAAATCAATATGAGGCAAGTACTTTTTCACAGCACTGTAGCATCTATTTTAGCAGTATCCATCAGGCTGTAAGAATTTAGCTAAAGTGTTCTTTAAAAATCTATTACAACAGCTACACTTCATTGGATATTTTGGAAATGGTGTAATGGTATAATATATAAAATGGTATAATAACCTCAACTCTTTTGGGAAGGCTTCATACTAGATTTTACAGTGTACAGTCAGGATTTGCCCATTCAGCCACAAGAGCATTAGTAAGGTTGGGCACAGATGACAGGCAATGAGGTCTGGCACACAGTCGAGTTTATCCAACACAAACGTGTTTAGTGTGGTTGAAGTCAGGGTTCTCTGCAGCCACTCAAGTTCTTAAACGTGCTTAGTGTGGTTGAAGTCAGGGTTCTCTGCAGCCACTCAAGTTCTTCTACACAAACATTGTCAAAACGTGCTCTTCACAGAGCTTGCTTTGTGCTCAGGGACATTATCATGCTGGAACAAGTTTGAGCCCCTTAATTCCAGTGAAGGGAAATTGTAATGTTACAGCATACAAAGACTTCCTAGTCTACTGCACTGTAAAACAGGAAAGTTCATTTAACTCAAAAAATTTGAGGAAACGAATTACCTCAAAGTTTTTGAGTTGATAATTTTTTTTATGCCAAATACACTGAAATATAACAAAAATTCATTTTAAATGACAAAGTTTGAGTTCAATTTTTGTTATATTTAAGTGTATTTAAGGCTTAAAGAAATTGATTTATCAATTTAAAAATGTTTAGGTAATTAGTTTCCTCAAATGTTTTGAGGTAAATAAACTTTCCGGTTTTACAGTGTGTGTGTTTCCAACTATGTGGCATCAGATCAGGGAAGGCTCACACATGGGTGTGATAGGTGTCTATATACTTTTGGTCAATTAGTGTATCATGGCATAACATTAACACTGTAACTCTTTGAATCTACTTAAAATTTGCTTATCATGGTATACTGCCATACTAGCATACTGAATTTTCTTTCATAAAATTTTTTGCAAAAATTTATTATGGGAAATGGTTCATTTTTTTCATCATACTAAGCAGTAAAACTACAATATAAGGACACATGTAAACAAAACCAATGACTCATTTAATATCTTAAAAGTAGAATTGGCCATTTTGTTTCTGGCAGAGAAAGGGCAGAATGTTTACAGTTCTGGCTCAGTAAAAGCTTCCCATCACAGTAAAATCAAAAAGCTCCTTTAGGCATTAATGCAGGTTACACTTTTTTTTTTCTCAAGGCCTAAAGGGCTTTAATGGTTTATTACACATTATTAGTGGTACCCTGGACACACTAAATTTATAGATTTCTGTTAGAGCAAAAGTATCACAATGAGAGTAATTCAACTACAAATACCAAAAAATGATGAAATACGATGCAATAGCTGACAATAAAATGACAGCTAAAATGCACTGCTGTACCTGTACATTGGAACAGATACTGTCTGCTCGTAAAAATCCCAGGTTGACAGCAGGTCTGTTCGAGAGAGGTTTGTTGCATAGAATCTCCAGGCAGCCTGATGATGAAATGTAATTTTGCTAATTAAAAATGACAAAGGTAGGTTATCCATTTTCAACTTTTTCACATTTGTAGTGTTATTACCTGGAACTTAATTGGGATTACATGTCATGAAGCTATATAATGTTAATATTTGAAATGAATATGGCTTGTAAATAAATATAAATTATTTATTTTTAAAAAATGTAATTGCATAAGTATTCACCCCCTTCACTGTGAATCACTTAAATATGTTTGCTATATTTGGCAGAAACCCAATACTGCTCATCACCCTGAGAACATCATCCCCACAGTGAAGCGTGATGGTGGAAGTATCATGTTGTCTGGTTGATTACCATCAACAAGGAAAGGGAAATTAGTCAGGGTTGAGGGCAAAATGCACAGAGGCATATAAATCTTAGAAATCCTGTTCTAGTCTGCAAGAGATTTGAGAATGCAACAGAGGTTCACCTTCAAACAAAATAATGGCCCTTATCATACTGCCAAAGCTACACTGAAATGGTTCAAAATTGAGAGCTTGAATGTGTTTGAATGGCCTATTCAAAGCCCAGACCTCAATCTTAGTGACAATCTGTGGCAAGACTTGAAAATGTATGTTCCCCAACAGGATCTATCGACACTGAGATAGCTTAAGCCATTTTATCAAGAAAAATGGGCAAAATATCAGAATCCATAGGTGCAAAGCTATTAGAAGAAATTCAGTTCCAGGTTGTAACACTACAATATGGGGAAAAGTTCAAGGGAGATGAATATTTATGCCAGGCACTATAGCATGAAGCAGTTTATCTCATCTAGGCAAACATAATGCTGATTGAATGAGATATTGTAAGTAGACATTATAATCTAAGAGAATAATTTTAAATGCTAATGAGGCTAACAGTCCAAAGGCATAAACACATTTCCATACATTTCATAATTACCAATGACTTAATTTTTGTGATTTGTTTTACCTATATGAATGAATGTTGACAAAAAAAAAATCATTCCATTTCCTCAGCATAACCATAATTTAATTCTCAGGATCAGTGGACCCTGAAAGCTTCCATATATTAAATTCAAGTGTGCAACTGTGTCTGCTTGTCATGTGTGAGATGTGATTTACCTGAATAAGACTTGCAGCAGGGTTCCGGCGTTTCTCAAAATGCTTCTGTCTGTGCTGCTCCTGGACCTTCAGAGCAAAGCCTGAACCCAGAATACCCTGAGAGAGTGTGTGGTGGATGGAGATTGTTAAAAGAACTGACTAAAGAACTAAAGGAAATGACAGGGATGCTTACTTACAGGGATGCAAACTTACTGCTGGGAGAGCAAAGAAAGCCACGCCAATTAAGCTGAAGGTTGCGGCGATCAGGCGTCCATTCCATGTGACAGGAAACTTGTCCCCATAACCAATAGTGGTCAAAGTGATCTGAGGATAAAGACATGTTTCACATCATACCACATGATTCAGATCCACTGTACACTGGATTGCTTTGAGTTTATCAAAAACTTTACTAAATCAATTCTCTTTTGCTCAAGAACAAATGATCTATAACTTTTTATCTAAAAAATTCTTGCACAAAATTTAAATAATTTGGTTAATTTCTAAATTGCATGTTATATTGCTTTAATTAGCATGGTCCTTCCATGGCATTGTTTTGCTTTGCTTATAGCAGATTATGGAATCTTTAAAAAAAATTTTTTTTTAAATATATTGTATTTATAAACATTGTGAGTTCAGACACTACACTATGTGTGAATCTGATCACTTTCTCTTCAACAGTAAGCCTGATTTTTACAGCATTTATAGTCAGTTCAGACAGCAATGGGGTAGATTTCCTCAGCTATCCTCATGAGAGTGCACAATCTCATTAGTTAACAGCGGTGCTCTAGTGCTGGAGTGCATGAAGGCACAAAGGCACGAAGGCCTGGGCTGATGTTAGTGGCTATGATACTCACCAGCCCCCACCAGAGAGCATCAGCATAGGTCTCAAACATCTCTGCATTATTATCCTTCTCTACTGAGTACACCAGAAAAGAGGCCAGGATGAGACAGAGGAAGCCTATATACCATGCAGTGATGAGCTCCTATGAGAAAACAAAACAGACGGCATACATCTACTATCTTAGATCTGTTTACATGTTTATAACACTTATTAATAATAATAATACTGATTATGACATCAGACTCTAGGCATGTGCCAATATTACATTTTCCAGTCAAAATAATTGTAACCTTTTTATTATGCTTTACAATAATATTGTGTTCTTTAAAAGTACACTATACCTAAGCACTTTTGAATTCTCAAATCTGTTTGCTGTTAAGTTGTTAAGATGAATTTTCTATAACAGCAACACTGACAGCAGTGCCGCTATATTTCAAATCACGGCTTTATATCAATACATGCGTTATGATACATTATCATTTTTGTAGTAAAGGCTCATTGACAGGAAATTGTATGATGGACACAGCACATAATCTAATAACAAACAGATTTCAAAATGTTGTTATTTATCAAAGACAAATGTATAATGTATACCTGGCACTATGGTTAATGAGACATAAGGAGAGGTTTATATAACATGTATGGAAGGAGTTTCCGGTGTCAGGTCTTTGTAACATTTATTACATTTTTCACTATGGCACTGTCTTCATATCAGAGGACTTTGCACTTTCTGGTTTCTTGGTACATGTCAAATCTTTTGATCTTAATAAATTCAAGAGGGAGAAAAAAAAAAAAAGATAGGTGTTAACACCCAGCCTGGTCACGTCCCCTCCAGACCACGAGAGGGAACCCTCCCCCAAATTCTAAAACTTTTCTTCTGCTGCATTTCCTGTTTCCTGTCTGATCTCTATAATAAAGCACATACACTTTTCAGTGTTTGCTATGTCTTTCAGTTTGCCGGAAGTTCTAAGTTGTGATTTGTTTGGATTGTTGTCTGTGAATGACCCTTTTTGCCTTTGCCTAGCCCCTTTAATTTTAATGCTGACTCTGTGTCTTGTTTATTCTGTGTCTGTGTCTTGTTTTTAAGCTCTTTGTTCATGTTTTTGGATTTGTCTGAGTTCTGAGTATTTATTGGTTATGACCCGGACTGTTTCTGAAATTGTTTTGTGCTTAATAAACATCAAGCATATCAATCCTTACTCTATCCGTGAGACCTCTTTGTTACAAGAAGCTAGTAATGGAATGACTGTTTACCATAACTACTAAAAGGAACTACTGTAGTTTGTCTTGAGGATGTTCCATAACATTAATAGTAACTGAAATAAAAATCATGGTGTGCCATTCATTAATAACGTAAAAATATGTAATCATTGGTTGTAATTGCTGTAGTATAAGAGGAATAAAACACTTGGAAAATACTCCACTTTAGGCTGGTAATAATAGCTCAACTTTGTGTCAGGGTGAATCATATGTACACCCCCATTTTTGATTATTAATGCTTTATGCCTTACTTATAGAACATTATCGCCCAGTGTAGCAGCTTTGTCGAGTATGTTGTTCGAAGAATTATGGGAGCTGTTCTCATAATTCTTCCAACAACATACTAGGGGAAGAAAGATACATAAGATCTTCAAATTTGTCCAAAATAAGAAACCTTAGCGTGTGTGAAGATTGTTGTCCATGACAACAATATTATGAATGCCAAGAATGGTAATACAATGTTTAACTGATTATGGACACATACAGAAATATACCGTGATTAAAATGAGTCAAATACGTCGTAGTCATTCAGAACACATCATGAGCATGACAAAGGCTATTAAATAGAGTTACTAAAGTAAGTCAGTGAAAGTCTTCCTCAATAAAATGTTTATTTACTATCGACTCACCTTGATTTACCATTTTGTTGAGAAACTTTTTATTTCCCTTTCACTTATTCACACACACATGCAGACACACACCTTGCTATGCGCATAGACCACAGATCCCAGTAGTTTCCATGTGCCTGCCCGACGGTCCATGCGCAACATCCTGAGGATCTGCAGGAACCGGAGACTGCGAATGGCCGAGGTGGCGAACACATTGCCCTGTGAGCCAGCAGCCAGCACAGACACAGAGGCAAACAGCACCATGATGTCTGCACAGGAGAAGTCTTAGTCACTTTTCATTCCCAACACAGCCCTTTGCACCAAAGATGAATTATAGGTCATTGTTTTTTTGAAGACACTTCTCTTCTGTTCCAATAAATGCTAATTAAAATAACTCTTGTAATCAGTTTTCTGTCTGGTATTAAAACACTTTTAGTTATGGTAGAACCACTTCTCATTCATCTGGATCAACTGGAGTACATGTGAACAACATTTCCCAGTTCAAAGACAAGGAAAAGTCTCTCTGTTGTCTCCTTTTATGATGAGTGATGAATAGGAAATAAGTCTGTGATTGAGACCTGTCTGACAACCAGTGCAGTTCCATGGTGTAAGCAAATTAAGTAGCTCGAATGGAGCAAACAGCCATTATTCTGCTGCAGTTAATATACTACTGACATCTCTAATGTCTGTGTTCAGAGCATGCCAAATAGCTTTGCACTTCATTTCCCAGAAAATGCAAGCAAGGCCCATTTTTCCTGCCTCAGTCTAAAAGTGCATAAGAGAAAGGAGAAAGGATGTGGAGGTGGGGTCTGACATCAGAAGTGAAAACGCAAATGTCTCATGTTCTTGGAAAAGAATAATTGGCCTCACCTATAACACAGAAGGGCTTGCGAGCGAATTTCAGCCTCCCTCTCCATCCTCTGTAGCGACAGCAGCAGCCAGCAGCCCAGAGCCGCACTATATACTCCACACCAAACACCACAATGGTCACAATTTCCTGAGGAGATGCAGAGACATATCACATTACCAATAAAATCCAAAAGCTCATCAGTGGCAGGCAGCAATATAAGAGCAGTAGCAGAAAAAGGCTGGGTTGATCAACATTATTGCTATGAATTATAAATAAGGTAGAAAGTGCAGTAAGGCCCAAACGACTAAAATACATTTTGACATTTTTCAAATCAATGTATGTCACATATATACAGACCGAGGAATAGTTTTAAATATTTGTTTGTCAGTGATCTCTTTTGTCATTTCCTGGAAAGGGTGTAGGCAAAATAGTGTCTAATAGTTCAAGTAATATTGGTAAACTTGGTATGACGAATACATTGTAACTTGAGTTTGCAGGATCTTATAAATGTATGTGAAACCCAAGAAAGCAGTGCTTAGTCATTTCTAGTAATTAACTCCTTAAATTGCTGGCTTATTATTCAATTACTTTTTGTTTGTTTGTTTTAGAGTACATTTATACCAGGGGTGGCTGGTATAAACAGGCTAACAAGGCTCTCCACCTGCTCTTTCAAAGAAAAATGACATCAATATATGGTTAAATTTTTGGAATCTACATCAGAATCTACATACAATATTTGCTGTAAATATACAGTATCTCACAAAAATGTGTACACCCCTCACATTTTTATAAATATTTGATTATAACTTTTCATGTGACAACTCTGAAGAAATGACACTTTGCTACAATGTAAAATAGTGAGTGTACAGCTTGTGTAACAGTGTAAATTTGCTGTCCACTCAAAATAACTCAATACACAGCCATTAATGTTTAAACCGCTGGCAACAAAAGTGAGTACACCCCTAAGTAAAAATGTCCAAATTAGGCCCAATTAGCCATTTTCCCTCCCCGGTGTCATGTGACTTGTTAGTGTTACAAGGTCTCAAGTGTGAATGGGGAGCAGGTGTGTTAAATATGGTGTCATTGCTCTCACACTCCCTCATACTGGTCACTGGAAGTTTAACATGGCACCTCATGGCAAAGAACTCTCTGAGGATCTAAAAAAAGAATTGTTGCTCTACATAAAGATGGCCTAGACTATAAGAAGATTGCCAAGACCCTGACACTGAGCTGCAGCACGGTGGCCAAGACCATACAGCGGTTTAACAGGACAGGTTCCACTCAGAACATGACTCGCCATGGTCGACCAAAGAAGTTGAGTGCACGTGCTCAGCATCATATCCAGAGGTTGTCTTTGGGAAATAGACGTATGAGTGCTGCCAGCATTGAGGCAGAGGTTGAAAGGGTAGGGGGTCAGCCTGTCAGTGCTCAGACTATATGCCGCACACTGCATCAAATTGGGCTGCATGGCTGTCTGCCCAGAAGGAAGCCTCTTCTAAAGACGATGCACAAGAAAGCCCGGAAACAGTTTGCTGAAAACAAGTAGACTACGGATATGGATTACTGAAACCATGTCCTGTGGTTTGATGAGACCAAGATAAACTTATTTGGTTCAGATGATGTCAAGCATGTGTGGTGGCAACCAGGTGAGGAGTACAAAGACAAGTGTGTCTTCCCTACAGTCAAGCATGGTTATGGGCGTGTCATGGTCTAAGGCTGCATGAGTGCTGCTGGCACTGGGGAGCTACAGTTCATTGCGGGAACCATGAATGCCAACATGTCCTGTGGCATACTGAAGCAGAGCATGATCAGTATGCAGTATTCCAGCATGATAACGACTCCAAACACACCTCCAAGACGACCACTGCCTTGCTAAAGAAGCTGAGGGTGAAGGTGATGGACTGGCCAAGCATGTCTCCACCTAAACCCTATTGAGCATCTGTGGGGAATCCTCAAATGGAAGGTGGAGGAGCACAAGGTGTCTAACATCCACCAGCTCAGTGATGTCGTCATGAAGGAGTGGAAGAGGACTCCAGTGGCAACCTGTGAAGCTCTGGTGAACTCCATGCCCAAAAGGTTTAAGGCAGTTGTTGTATGTAAAATATACATAAAATAAATACAAGGGTCACAGAGAGACTGACCAAGCATAAACATCATATTGAGGAGGGTTAGAGCAAAGAGCAGAGAAAGTGACATCCATGTGTAAAAACATGAACACACACAGAGGCCTATGTCAAGCACACACACATACAGTAGGAAAACAGAACATTATAAGAGTATTAAGATAGTATAAGATAAAGATATTATGAAGTATAGAATACTGAAAAGGAGTTAAAACACTTGCAAGCAGTATAACCATATTTAAAACAGAAATATAGAACAAATAAATTATAAAATCAGAAATACAGCATAATGCGATCAGAGACGGGAAAAAAATCTTGTCTCAATGATGAAGTAGAAAAATACAGACACTGTGATTATCTCTAGCCAGCTGGATTTTTATGCCCTACCAGCTAGGTCAGAACGTTCTAATCTTGCAGATAAGAGGCTAGGACAGGACATTCTGACCCTGTGTATGTCAACTGACTGCACCTGCAGATGGGAGGTGCTGAGATCTCTCTGGGTCATCCTGACCTAAGAAAATCGTATAAATAGAAGAGCTTAGCTCGGAGTTTTTGGGATCGCTTTTGAGACTCTCAACTGCATGGATTCCGGTTGGTGGGACGGAACGAATAAACCTGGACCCTTGATTCTCCTCACTCACTGGCTGTTGTCTTTATTTTTTCTTTCTGGTGTGAGTATCTTTTTCCAGATTAAATTCTAAGTGTCTTTAGGTAATAGACTAAATTCAACGCCACACAGTGCTGGAAAAAAATGGTGAAAAATATTAAAAATATTGACACTTTGGGCCCAATTTGGACATTTTCAATTAGGGGTGTACTCACTTTTGTTGCCAGTGGTTTAGACATTAATGGCTGTGTGTTGAGTTATTTTGAGGGGACAGCAAATTTACACTGTTATACAAAAAAATGTGAGGGGTGTACTCACTTTTGTGAGATACTGTATACCTGAAGACCGATAATTTTGGACTTTTGTAGGACTACTGTGAGTAGAGTGGTATGAAGAGTGAGGCTGGGGCTGATTTCTTTCTAGCTCAGACTGTAGATTCATGTAGCCTTAAAGTTGTCATATTATGCTTTTTAATGTTTTCTTTAGTGTATCTGTACATATATAAGATCTGCAAAGTTAAAAAGCTTATAGTCTCCCCCAAAGAGATTTATTCTATCTAACAGAGAACTCTGCTCCAAACCTCCCCAAAATAGCTCATTTGAAGTCCAGATATTACTTCCGCAAATGTCTACATCATTATATAAAATATTAACATAATCTGACACAAAGGCAGCCACGAAGAAAGAAGGCGAGGCTTAGTTTTAAATATTTGTTTGTTTGAGTCAACATAATAGTATCCAATAGCATAAATAATATTGGTAATCTTGGTATGGCTAATACATTGTAAATTGAGTTTGCAGGATCTAATCATATGTATGAAAACCCAAGAAAGCAGTGCACAAGTCAGGTGATAATGAGTAAAATCCTCCCTTGTTTTGATCTTCATTTTGGCTGTTATTTTTCACTCCCTGTAGCTGATAAGTCCATAGGTGACACATGAGTAAGCGTAAGTCTTACAAAGATGATGGAGCTACCAACGCTTGCATCAGTCAATTGTAGTACGTTTTCTTAGATCTATATTTGCTGAAGATGTACACCTCCGGCATAATTAAAGACACCTCCCACCCCTCCCACAGTCTGTTTCCCCTCCTGTTGTCTGAGAAAAGATCCAGGAGCGCCCGTACCAGGACTACCAGGTTTTTAAATAGCTTCTTCCCTTAGGTTGTAAAGATCAAGAACACACTGTGCCCAAGCACACCCACCTCCTTACCTACCCTTAACCCTCCAATCTTTTTCTCCCTAAAAATGTTTTTGGAGGAAAAACTGAAAATGGACAGACTAAGCACACATCATCTAATGAAAGTACAAATTATGCAAAAGTACAGATGACAGAATCGTAAGTTTAGAGTTTTTTATTTTTGTTTACCGTGATAAGTATTTGGAGGAAGATTGCCATGAATCCAGTAGGACATTACGGACTAAAAAAAATTACAAATCACAAAAGCAGCTTTCTATGTGCCTTTAGGTTTGTCCCACATCATTTTTATTATGCCATCTATGAGACCTTGTAATATAATGTATTGCTCACTCTTAATAATTTAATTATCAAGCAACATATGTACTGTATATTAGAATCTAGCCCTCACATCTAATATCAAGACCACTCATCACTGAATTGTTCAGTAACTACAGTAAAGTTTTAACCACATACAAAGATGCCTTCAAAAAAATAATTAAATTTAATGTTCCTACATTTAAAAAAAAAAACAAACAAAAAAAAAACTATAAATACCAGTAAACAGTAACAAATGAAACGGTCAATATTTGGTGTAACAACCATTTTCTTAATTAAAAATGAGGTCTCAGGTACAATTTGTGCAGTATTATAAGGAAAATAATTGGTAGGTTTTCATGAGTATCTTGCAGAATGAGCCACAGTTCTTCTGGAGATTTTAACTGCTGCACCTGCTTCTTATTTTTGCAGCAAAATTCAGAAGCCTTCATTATGTTTGTGTCAGAAAAATATGCTGCTTTCTTTATTGACTAACAAATATTTTTCTGTAACATGTAATTTTGCGCCGGAAAACTAATGTTTGGAAATCAAAAATATTTTTCTTACATATACACACACACACACACACACACACACACACACACAGTACAGTTCCACATTAGTACCGAAAGACATACAAACTCCTTTTTTACACAATCCCTCAGTGCTCTGCTGCCACTACAGTAACACAGCTATGATCAGGTTAAGAGCAGCCCTCCTAACAAAAGAGTTTAACACACAGAATTTAACACTAGATAACATGTCCTGTCTGTCACTTATTCCAGTGTGCCACTGTAGCAGAGTATGAGCAATAGGTGTGAAAAGATGGGAAAAGATTTAACATGAAAGTGTCTGCTTTATTTCATCGCACTTGCCATAAAAAGCCTATTTTAAGATACTTACCAGAATGTACAAGGCATTCTCTGAGCTGTTTTTGAACTCTTTAATTGTAGCAAACACAGAGAGGACAAGACAGGAGAACACCAGCAGGAAACTGAAACAGTAAAAGAAAAAAGCATAGATCATTTTTAGGATTCATATCAAATGTGTTTAATTTAGGTAAATCTGTTTTTCATGAAACACGTCTATTTTTTATCAATCTGCAACAAATCAGTCTTAGATCAGTTTCACGGTCTAGACATGTGAAGAGACTGACTTACGGTGACTTTTAACAATGTTAATTGTGCTATAATTTTTTAGACAGAAGTCTAAAAAAAAACAATTTGTCTGCCAGTTTACAGAGAAATGCATCCAATCTAATTGGGAGGAACTTTATCATGTAACAATACCATGACCCAAAACACACTGGCAACAGAAAAAAGCTGAAGTAAAAGCCTGGAAATGCAACACGAAAGACAAATGCAACAGTTTGGTGATGTCAGTGGGTCACCCGCTTGATGCAATTAGTGCAAGCAAGGGATCTGCAACCAAATATTAAGTGTTATTTACTTTAATTTACTTAAAGACTATCTGGTCCAATACTGTACTTTTTCTCACCTAAAAATTGAGAGGTCTGCCACCAAAAGTGCCATGTTCTCAGTTGTTAAATACATCTAGATGTAAATATGAGAAAATAAAAGCTGAAATTCTGATCCATCATCTCATATTCATCTTATGATCTCAAGCCCAAATGTCTTCAATGTACAGTGAAAAGAATCAAACTGGCCTTGCTTTTCCAATACTTTCAGAGGGGACTGTAGCTTATACAGTCTTCTTCCCAGTCTGGGAAGCATCTTCTTGAGAAACATAAATGTGTCAGATTTTGCTTTACCTGCATTGTATTTACAGTTAGTAATTTGTATCTTTTCTCTTGAGCCCAAGCTAGTGCAGTGCAGCTCAAAATCTAGAAAAATTTGAATTAAAATAAAGCTGAGGTTGCTTTGATGCAACCTGTAGTGAGGTGTCAGATGCAATTTAAGAGCACAGACGTCTCAGCAAGATCCAGACAGACTCTTTTGTCATAGAGAGAGAGAGAGAGAGAGAGAGAGAGAGAGAGAGACTGTTCCTCAGTGGTGGAATGAACTTCCAACCTCAATCAGACTCACTCACCATCTTCAAGAAACAGCTAAAGACCCACCTCTTCCGTCAACACCTA
>JAFFST010002955.1:7918-24378 GCA_022414735.1 Noturus placidus | reverse complement strand
ACTGAGACAGTGTCTGAGTCCCAAACACTAATTGGAAGACTGTTCCATAACTGTGGAGCTCTATGAGTGAAAGCTCTTCCCCCTGCTCTAGGCTTCACTATTTGGGATACAGTCAAATAGCCTGCATCTTTTGATCCAAGTAGGCATGGCGGATCATAGAAGACCAAAAGATCGCTTAAATACTGTGGCGCGAGATCGTTTAGTGCTTTGTAGGTTAGTAATAGTATGTTAAATTCAATGTGAGATTTTACTAGGAGCCAATGCAGTGTTGATAAGATCGGGGTGATGTGGTCGTATCTTCTGGGTCTAGTTAGGACTCTAGCAACTGCATTCTGGACTAGCTGGAATTTGTTTGTTTCTACTGGAACATCAAGACAGTACGGCATTACAATAATCTAATCTAGAGGTGACGAAAGCATGAACTAATATTTCTGCATCATATAGTGACAATATATAAAGACATGTCTTTATTATTATTATTATTATTATTATTATTATTATTGTTATTATTATTATTATTATTATTATTGTTGTACCTTCCAAATGTTCATTAAAACAATGCTTTTCGAAGTTTTTAACCTATAAGCCCAACCTATTTATTGATGCTATGCATACCATATGTGTAACCTTTAGGGAAAAGGGATAAAGTTGTTTTTAAATTCTCTTTAAAATTATGATTAATCTAGGCCTATGAGCACTTAAAAAAAAAAAAAATACATATTGGACCTTTAATTTAATTAAGGTATTAGAAAATGTATCTCCTATTTATTAATTTTTCTACATACAGACTTTCAGAGGAGTCAAATTTAAACGCACACACCATGTGGTGCGAAAGAGCTCTATTCATGACATGAACGTGGATCCCACCTGCAAGTATGCGGCTGTAGGCTGTCAGGACCGACACGTCAGGTGAATTTGTTCATACGTACTCTCCCATCCCATTGATTTTTTTTTAAAGCATGTTAAAGCACATTTTCTCTTTATCTATAAAGTGCATGTACAATCGTAATGGGATTTTTCATCTGGCAGAGTGTTTAACATAAGCAGTGGGAAACAGAAAATGTCCTTTAAGGGCTCTCAGGCTGAAGACGGCAGCCTTCTCCGGGTACGTTGGCCTTAATCAAATCACACATCTTGCTGAAAGAATGTACATTTTACTCATCATGTATATGTTTTGCAGGTTCAGATGGACCCGTCTGGCCTCTACGTGGCCACCAGCTGCTCAGATAAGAATCTCAGCCTGTTTGACTTCCAAACCGGAGAGTGTCTTGCTGTTGCGTTTGGTCACTCGGGTAAACACTGGCTTAGCTACTTAACATTTAAGATTTGTTTAGTTTTTATTAGCTTATCTATAACAAATTGGAAGGTCTTAATTAATGAGATCATGAGAAACGTTTCGGTCGAGTGTGTGTGTGTATGTATGTGTTTATATATATATATATATATATATATATATATATATATATATATATATATATATAATTCTTTTTATATATGTGTATAAAATGTAATTTTGACAAATGTAACTGATCAGTCAATGCATGCTTTGGTATTATAATATTGCTCTGGAGCCATAGCTAGCTAAAGAAGCAAATGACACCAAACTTCTCTGGGCTATGTGGGGAAAGCGGAACCTTAGATTTTATTACATATCTAGTGTATTAGATTTTTTTTGCGCAATAGAGAATGCTTTTCCGTAAATGTACATCTGAATTTCTGTAAAGCTGCTTCGTGACTGTTTAAATAATGACGTAAATAGTAAAAAGTGCATATTCCTTTTAATGATTCAAAAGAAAACAAGAGTTCATAGTAGGTAATGTTTTCTCTATCGGTCTGTTGGCAGAAATCATGACCGGCATTAAATTCACAAGTGACTGCAGGCATCTGATCTCAGCCTCGGGAGATAGGTAGGACCGTGGTTAGCTGTCCTTCATGTTTGAAGCTACAGTTTGCTTCTCCATGTGTGCGCCAGACTGATGTGTGCTGTGTGTTGTAGCTGTATCTTTATATGGCGTCTTGCTCCTGAGTTGAGCATGAACATGAGGGAGCGGCTGGATCAGTTCACGCATGCTACGAATGGCCCAGCTTTTGCAGATTCAGTGATCAGGTACGCTAATACAGTTTTTTAATTTGACTTGAATGAGCCTGATCTTTTTGTGGCTTACGCGCTTGGTACGTTTCAGACGGGCCTCGACAAGCAGCCTGGCGATGCACAGCACCCTGTCTCTATTGACCTACTCCTCAGAGAGTGAGGAAGACTACAACGAAGAAACATTTGAGGATATCCAGACCCCAGATTACAATGATCTGCAACAAACATCATTGGAAGAGGATCAGGGTAACCCAGTCATGCGCTTCACCAACTCTGTATATTTAAATGCGGTCATTCTGGATGTCATTATTGATTTTGCTCTACCACAGGTGCTTCTGGTGACATGAATGACTGGGACTCCTCGAAGGTCAGAAGGGATAGCATTACAATCACACTCTTTGCCCCCCCCCCCCATACACTTTTATGTATTTGTTTTTGTCTTCTGACCATGCATTTTGCAGATTTTTGAAGATGTAAAAGAGAGAATTATTTTAAGTCACTTCACTATTTTACTGGCACTTAAATAAGTTCACTTGTTGGAGAACTTATTTATTGTGATTCATGTCTTTTAAGTATCATGATTTTTTTGCCTCCTATCTTAGCAAGTCAGTTTGCTGAAGTGTAAGAGGAATTAGAGGTCCTCTTTTTGCTGTTATTGGAAAACCAGCTAGCTCCAGCTACTGTTCCTATTGTTTTGTATGGTGTAGTTCCAGGAGTCGTCTACAGGTTCCTGCATGTCTGCGCAATCTTTGCCCGAGGTTCCACACAGGAGAAAACGCTGGAACTGTAGGATAGGCTCATTTGAGCTGATGGTGAAGTCCATGCTGGAACTTCATCATTTTGACTCATTTTCTAAGCCCGGCTCAACAGGCCAGCTCAGCGACCAGGCCTACAGCAACACTGCCAGCCTGCACAATGACACTGTGAGTTCACTACACATCTACTTCCATAATGCAATGATAGATTACAGTAAGAGGTTGTTGTTTTTGTTAATTGATGGGTGGTGAGAATGTTAATCTGTTCAGTTGTTCATAGATGATATCCTTTGTTTTATAATGCGTTCATTAGGAATGTATACAATGCATATGGCTATACACTCACTGTTCACTTTATTAAGATCTTTATTTTTATCTGCTCATTCATGCAGTTATCCAATCAGTCAATCCTGTGGCAGCAGCACGATGCATATTCATGTAGATACAGGTTTGGAGCAGCTGTGGTAGCGGGTTGTCCACTAATCGTAGGGTGTGTGTGTGTGTGTGTGTGTGTGTGTGTGTGTGTGTGTCTGTGTGTCTGTGTGTGTGTGTGTGTGGCTTTGTAGAACTGCTAAGGATAAAAAAAGCACTATATAGGTGTAGACCAGATTTGGAGATAGATCAAAAGTATTTCTGAGCTTCCATTCAGCAGTTTCAGTGAGCATGTTCCCTTTGTAACATTAGATTGCTGTTCTTGGATGACAGGAGTGGAACCCAATGTGGTCTTCTACTGTTGAAGGTCGGTATGTTGTGCATTCTGAGGTGCTCACCATATTTGTAGAGTGGTTGTTTTTTTAGTTGGCTGCCTTCTGGCTTGAACCAGACGGGCCAGTTGTTTCTGTCCTGACTCACAAACGAGGCAGTTCCACCATCAAAACTGCCACTCACTGGATTGTGTTTTTTGTTTTCTCGAATGGTTTTATTTATTTATTTATTTATTTATTTTCTTCTTCCTCTTTCCCCCCACTTCACCATTCTGTGTAGATTTTTGTGTGTGTGAAAATCCCAGGAGACCAGCTATTTCAGATTCAACTATTTCCCACCAGCCCTTTTGGCACCAACAACCATACCACAGTTTAAAGTCCCTGTGGTCACATTTTCCCCATTCTAATGTTTGATGTGAACTTTAATTTGATTCTTTTGACCTGTCTGCATGATTTTATGCATTGGCTGATTTTGAATAATAGGCTAATTGGCTGATTGGATGTTTGCAGTAGTCCGAAGTTGTTCCTAATAAGGTGAATGGTGAGTGTATATTTGGGTTAATGACGATAAAGGAATGCTTATATAGAAATAATTCTTACACCAGGGCTGGGGGATATAAAGAGCTGTATAACACTAACTCCATTGTTTCTCACAGTAACAAGTCTTTTCTTCCATCCAGTCGAGCTGATTACTTGGAGAGGTGCTGTGTATGTTATTAAGGATTATTTTTCTCACACTAAATCAGAAATGGAGTAAGAGGCGACAGGCTTGTCCTGACTCTTCCTCGTTGGTTGCTGCCTCATCTCCTGAACCCGAGGGTGTAATGCTGAGTTCAGAACTGTGCCCAAGCACTGACAGCTTGCCTGGAGCATACCAGGTGCAGGAGGAGAAGGGCAAGGAGAGCCACAGCCCTGACAGAGGCAGCTCTATGGGCTATGCCAGTGGAGGATCCAGCCCAGAGCAGGCCTATGAAGGTCAGAATACAACTACAAAGAAAAACCACAGGATTACTTAAAGATGCACATTAAAACACCACTCGCACAACCACCTGCTAGACAATCTGTTATTAGCCACCATATGTCACAAAGCAAAGCTGCAAGCTCTCTGTAGATATTTATTCTTCACTCATACAACACTATCAGATGTCCAGAGCTTTGCTTACCAAAACAAATATTATGGCTTTAAATAAATGATCTGATCCAATTTTTTTGCCAGATTTACATGGTGTGGTTGGTCAAAGAAACCTGTATTTTGATTTTCCATGCTTTGGTTTATACATTCTGCACCAGAATATTGTGCAAGTTTTGAATATATTTCTTTTATTATCAAAAGAACAAATTGCGTTCCTTTTTGCTCCGATTTAAAAAGTATCTTTTTGATTATTCTATAGCGATAAGCACAAAGTCATGTTTTTTCAGGCTACATTATTCAAAAAGCTTTCTAAAGGGAAAATGGCAACTCTTAAAAATTGACGTTGAATACTTAATTGTCTTTGAATTTTTACTTAGTGTTGTGTTTCAGCCCAGTCTCAATATACAACATAGTCATGTACTAAATCATTATGCAGATTTAATATACAAATACTTTTAAGGAATTCTATAAACATGCATTATGCAATATGCGTGGCAGTCTGGTGGGGGGGGGGGGGCGGTAAAAACCTGGGGAAAAAAGTCACAGTGGCTGAATTCTGGGAGATTTTGGTTAAAACTGTTTGTTGTGCATATAATTTACTTTGACAACTCAACGTTAGAAAGCCATAAATATTTTTGACCAACACTGCATGGAAACGTCTTATTACGTTTTGCCTAGGCTTTGCAAAGATCACATTGGGGAAGAAGCCAGTTTAACAAACACAGCTCAAATGCTCAGTCTGATCTAATGGCACCAAATGGCAACTTTAATAAAAAACTTCATTGAGATTCGTGCAAAATACGTAATTCTGTGGTTTTCAGAATTATATATAGCAGTAAATGGTCATGTTTGACTATGTAAAGGGTTTTCCAATGCTGCTACACACATTTCTTTATATTATCACAACTGCTGCCTTTAAACATAAATTATAACGTACTTTCTGGACTATAGAGCGCACCTGAATATAAGCCGCGCACACTAAATTTAAAAAGGAAAAAAAAATTGTACATATATAGGCCGCACCTGTCTATAAGCCGCAGGTGTCACGTTGTAACATGAGAGATTTACACAGAAAGCTGTTACACAACGATTCTTTTAAACTTTTAAATGCTTTCCGCACTGTGCCGATAACACTGCTGATTAAAAAAATACAGTTGCCCATCAGGAATAGTCATTGATCTATCTTCATCTTCCTCCTGCGCATTAAAACCACGAACGTCGTTTTCTTCAGTGTCGGAATTGAACAGCCTCAGAATTACTTCATCACACTTCCTCAGTCTCTCTTTTGTTGTCGCTCTCAATGTCACTTGCGTCTCGAGGCAAATTCGCCCTTGAGCTTGTGTTGTCCTCTTCAGCAGTGCAGTCTTTCGAAACCCGTTGGTGATAGTAGATTTTTTGACACCGCTCCACGCTGTTAGGATCCACTGGCAGACTCGAGCAAAATTGCTCTTCTCATGCGGCCAGTTTTGGTAAATGATTTCTCGCCTTTAACATGACAGCTGCATCATACGCATTTGTTCGTGTATCTTCCATGATGAGGGTGTGTTCATGAAGCGCAAATTAACTGATCTGAAGAATTTAGTGTGAGTGCGTTGATTTAATTCGAACAGTTTCATTGGTCCACTGTGACCTGTTCGGTATTTTCATTGGTCCGATGTGACGGAGCTAAATGTTTCGGCTGCATGAAGCTCGTTAGCCCGTAAAAATCCATAAATTTTGTTCAAAGCATGTGGGGAAAAAAAAGTAGCGGCTTGTACACCGGAAAATATGGTAAATAAATTTTAAGTTTGAGTTTCATATTTATTGTACAGCACAGGGGAATGTATAAAATTCTGCAGTAATTCCACACATTCTACAGATATCATGTATAAAATTTGGTTGGGGGTGTCACAGTGATCAAGATGTCCACAGAGCTAGATTACTCGACCTCAATAGACTTGTTTATAATGCGGAGTGTCATGTATTTATTTATTTATTTCCCCTCTTGCTCTCGGGCTCAGATGATCCTGAGCCACTGAGCAATGATGAGGATGACGAAGCGGTGGCAAGAGGAAGGCCTTTTCACCAACCAGAGAGCCCTGAACAAGAGAGTTTCCTCAAGAAACACTTTAAGACACTGGCTGATACCAACAACACGGGTAGCGATGATTTTAAAATCTATAAATTGAGTATGCATGTGTAAATTCTGCTGTTTATAGTTTTACCATTTACAGTGGTGATTGAAGGTTTTTGAACCCTTTTAGAATGTTTTATATATCTGCATAAATATGACCTAAGCTTTAGATTTTCACACAAGTCCTAAAAGTAGATAACGAGAACGCAATTAAACAAGTGACACAAAAATGATCTGAAAGTGGAAAAAGTATGTGAACCTCTAGGATTAGCAGTTTAATTTGAAGGTGAAAATTGAGTCTGGTGTTTTCAATCAATTAGATGACTCGGGTATGAGGTGAGTTTTATATAAAGAACCGAGATTTATCAAAGTCTGATCTTACACTTCCACAGACATGTGTTGTGATTATTGCATGAACAAAGATTTTTGAGAACCTCCAGAAAAATAATTATTGATGCTCATCAGCCTGGAAAAGAGTTTGAACTCCACCAATCTACAGTAAGACAGATTGTGTACAAAGGGAGGAAATTTAAGACCTTTGCTACCCTCCTCAGGAGTGATCAACCAACAGCGATCACTTCATGAGCAAGACGTGTAATAGTCCACAAGGTCACAAAAGAACCCACGGTAACTTCTAAGCAACTAAAAACCTCTCTCACGCTGACCAGTGTTAATGTCCGTGAGTCCACCAGGAGAACACTGAACAACAATGGTATGCAAGGCAGGGTTGCAAGGAGATAACCACTGCTCTCCAAAAAGATTAATTTGTCTGTAGTTTGCTGAAGATCATGTGGACAAGCCAGAAGACTATTGGAAAAATGTTTTGTAGACTGAAGAGAACAAAATAGAATTTTTGGTTTAAATGAGAGACGCAATAAATTTGGAGAAAGAAAAAGACTGCATTCCAGCATAAGAACCTTATCCCATCTGTGAAACATGGTGGAGGTGGTGGTAGTAGTATCATAGTTTGGCCCTATTTTACTGCATCTGGGCCAGGACGACTTGCCATCACTGATGGAACAATGAATTCTGAATTATACCAGTGAATTCTAAAGGAAAATATCTGTTCATGAACTGAATCCCAAGAGGAAGTGGGTCATGCAGCAAGACCACGATCATAAACACACAAGTCGTTCTACCAAAGAATGGTTAAAGAAGAATAAAGTTAATGTTTTGGAATGTCAAAGTCCTGACCTTAATCCAATAGAAATGTTGTGGAAGGACCTGAAGCAAGCAGTTCATGTGAGGAAAACCACCAACATCCTAGAGTTGAAGCTGTTCTGTACTGAGGAATGGGTACTGAACATACTGAACATGTTTCGTTGCAGTTATTGCTGCACAAGGGGGTCACAACAGATACTGAAAGCAACGGATCACATACTTTTGCCTCTCACATATGTTATATTGGATTATTTCCCGCAATATATAAATAAATGACCAAGAATAATATTTTTGTCTTGGTTGTTTAATTGTTCATCTTATCTACTTTTAGGAAATCTGATGACGTTTTAGGTCATATTTATGGAGAAATATAGAACATAAAGGGTTCACAAACTTTCAGGCACTATTGTATGTTGAGTAACTGACTGAATTATGTTTTGTCCAATGAGCAGGTAATGAACCCAAACCCCAGAGCAGCACTTCAGTGCGTTTCTTTGCCCATGGCTCCACCCCCAGGTACGATTGACATTAGCACATTGGATTTCCTGGTTACCTGATGATGATTTTGCACACATGTGATATTCAGTGCATGTGTTTGTTGTTAGGAGGCATTCCCAATTCCTCTCCAAGACTGACGAAAAGTCTGAAAAATGTGCTGTATTGAAAGCCCTGGTGTCCACAGTACATCCCTTGCAGAAGGACAACGGTCAGGGGGTGAACTTGGTCCAGAGAGCACATGCATGCAGTTCAGAGCAGCTACACTCGGTCCCCAAGAGGAGGAAAACTTGCAGGGTGCAGAATACAACCAGCCCAATAAGCATGTCCAGGGTGATCAGCCCTGCAGACAAGTCACTTTTATATTCCATGTCGGCACTCAGCCTAACAGCGAACAGTATGTTGATTCAGATGTTTTTACATTCACAGTTTTATCTTTACTTGCTCATTTATCGGTCAGGAAAAAAACCTTTTCTTTTTTTTCCTTTGAAGGTCGAAAGTGTTTAACCACGTCCCTTTTGAAGCAAGCGTCTGGACTTTCCACAGCTGAGGTTCTCGCAGACAGGAACGATTCAATATTACGGCACCCGTCTCCCACAGACTCACCATCGCCCCAACCACTCGAAAGCCCAAACACTAACCGACGTCTCAAAGTTCGCTCTTACATGAGTCCCACCACTAGCTCCAGAGCCAAAATCAGCCGATCCATTTCCCACAAAGAAGGTCTTCATCTTAACCTGTCCAGTGGTCAGACATCTCCATGCCCAGGATCATCCCCTACCAGTCCATTTCATGCTAGCAGTCTTTTGCAATCTCTATCTGCCCATCTCCCTGGTCCATGCAACCCAGCTGTAGAAAGATTGAGCTATGGTGTATGTTCCCCAAACCCTACAGCTAAAATCACCAAGGCCCATGTCTCAGCAAGAATGAGTAACCCTCTATCTGAGTATCCCTGCAGATCCACACCTACTCTCAGTAACATTGTTTGTGAGTGCAGCAGAGTCTGTACTAAGACTGGAGTTCAACACGGAGATAAATGCTATACAAAGGGTCAGGTGGAGCCTACAAAGAATGTGTTCCCCGTCTCTCAGTCAGCCTCTGTAAAAGACTCACTGGGCCCTAAAACGTCATCCCACACCCCACAACACCCCCTAGTGGATATCCAGGCCTACAGTGTGGCCTGCAAGAGCCAGTCTGATCAAGGTTTGAGTTATTTGTTCAGTCATTATTCTGGTATCTGTACTGTTTCAGTTTATTATTATGATTTGCTTCTTTTAAATGTCTCTCTTTTTTTTTTTTAAAGGTAATGTATGTACCGTTAGTGATTGTAGGGTCAATCTGCAATCCTCTTATCTTGTTTTACAAGAGAAGTAATATGAAGTGTATACATAGTGATATTAGAACACGCATGCCACACCAGCAATCAAAAAAAACATCCAGTAACTTCTGGTTTGCCGATATCAGCAATACTCCGTTTCTCAAAATATATTATTGTTGCATCATCACTCAGTCTTACTAGTGCAGCACAATATATTGTAGATCATTGGAGCTATTCACACTTCCAATACTAATGCAGCAATATCCATGAATGGCTAAAAATTTTCATTTACCGTAATTACCGGATTATAAGGCGCAGTCTCAATTACGGGGTCTATTTCTGTACTTGACCAATACATAAGGCGCACTGGATTATTAGGCACACGGCCGATTTTTGAGAAAATTTAAGGCTTTTAGGTGCGCCTTATAGTGTGGAAAATACGGTATTTATTTTTCTTTTAGACCGATTTCACTAATGTATTTTTTAGCATGTTATGATAAATTGTACATTGCATGATTTTTAAAACTAGCAATTAATAAGTGTTGAAATAATAGTAGTTGATCTCTAACCTTTGATTTATAAGCCTACCAATCATGTCAAAAACAAAGTGTACAGCGGTATAATCTCAATGTTATTTTGGTCCATATTGTCCATGTCCCAGCCGTAAACTGCACATTTATGGATGTCAAATGTGAAACGGCTTTTCTACTTCTACAGTTCCACATCCCCATGTCCAATTTCTCTATCTGCTATTCTCCAGCAGGGCCCTCGATGAACCTGGAGACTTGCAAACAAGCTGCTGCAGAGCTGTACAATAGTGTGAAGAAGGCCACTCAGCTCTACACAGTGGTTAGTGCAGTTATCCATTGGAGCAATTTTTTGTGTGTGTGTGTGGATATGTATATGGTGCGTATATATGTATATGATGTGTGTGTGTGTGTGTGTGTGATGTGAAAAAATAAGTACACCCCATAGAATTTGTTAGCTTTATTGACATGTATGGACAAGCAAGCATTTGTTCTCCATTGTTGTCATTCAGTGTGTGGGTTTTATTAAGGCCTGTTTCAGAACCCGTGTGTGTGTGTGTGTGTGTGTGTGTGTGTGTGTGTGTGTGTGTGTGTGATTAGTTGAGCTCCGGTGTTGGAAATGTGGGTTCAGAGCTGCAGGCGATGGATCGGGTGCTGATTGAGGCGCTGTTCATGGCACGCTCTGAGCTGGAGGCTGTTCCAGGACTCACCTCTGCATCAGCAGCGACTGTGGCACTTGGTGAAGAGAAGACACTAGCTCTGCTGGAGCAGTACTCTCAGCTTCTACTGCAGTCTGTAGAGAAGAGACTCGAACACAAAATCTAGCCTCAAAAATCTATGCGAGACTAATATCCTGACCTCATTAATATAGCAGTGAAGAAGTAAATTATGCACTAGAGATCTAACCAGAAAGGAGAAGTGAAGAGCACAAATTTGACATTTTTTGCACAGATTTTAAAGGTCAATTTTATACCAAGAATTTAGTTTTGTGTTCATTCTTTGCTGCTGAGCACTGCCCTAAGATAAACAACCAAGTTTTATAGTGAGTTTTGACATGAGGTTTATGTAAGTATATAATTTAATGTACATATGTTTGTTTCCTAAGTAAGTATATGCATTTATGTTTTTTTAAATACATGCTGGACTTTTGGATTTTTTTTTTAATTTTAATAAAGTTTTAAACATGCACCACATACTCTACTAAATTCAAAAGGGAGAACTCTGTGAACACAAGATGAGGCCTTAAGTATTTTTAACTAAAGAGTGAGTTTGTGTGTTTATTGATGTTTTTGGAATGTGTGACTTCTTCTGTACCACAGATTCCATTAACATGCTATTGCTACAGTTCTTAAAATAAAACGAGGAGCAGTTAAATACTTTTTTGCTGATTTTAATAGTCATTCACCAACCATAGTCATTTCACATCAGGTTTATGTAATTTCTTACTGATCATAGAATAACACAATAATTGTATAGATTATCTCTCAAATACAAATAAGACTTTACATCCCTGTGTACCACATTAAGGAAAAATGTGTGTACATCTGTGAGAGATGCAGAACAACCCTTCAGCAAGTCTTCAAATTAGGAATGGCAAGTATCTGTTCCATTATTTTTGCAAAACATTCTTTGGATGGAAAGACTTGCAATATGTTGACTGACATAAATTAACTAATACATTGTTAAGGGACAGCAGAATTAAAGTTGGAGTTCTAGAGCATTATACACATGCAATGTTGATATGGTAAGGTAGAGATAACAGTTATGTCTCAGGGAAGAGTGTCCACATTGACTGATTTAAGATTGACCTCATGCAGGATGTTGATGCGGTCAATTTGGTTCACCTCTCTGATGCGGTGCTTGAACTCAAATATAGGTGTGTTATTAACTGCCACTTTGAATTCATTGATTGTACAGAGGATCTTCATCTATAGAGGAAGGGGAGATCCTGTAAATATATGCAGAGCTCAAGTCTGCATTCAACATCATAATGAACTTTTATATAATGCCATAAACCTCTATTTGTATTGACCATTTAGCAGCTTTTAATATTTGTTCTCTTGTGAGTACAACTCTTACCTCAAAGTTTTGTCCTGCCACAAAGGGAAATGGTGCCTGGAGAATTCTCTCCTCTTGTCCCCACTGATCCCCCAGCTTGTGGTTGCGAACAAGGACCTGCTTCCCCTTCTCATCGAAGCGAGGGTTGATGTGCATGGCGATGTCATTACCACGCAGGAAATTAACAGTAAACCTGGTATCCAAAGACCAAATTAAAGCTGTAGTTACAAAGCTATTGCAAATCTGAACTAACCGATATTGGTGCCTATTTAAAATGACAGTTCCTACCATAAACGTTATTTAAACAAATTGATTAGAATATTTGGACCTTAGACTGTTCACTCACATTTTTGCATCTGGCTTCACTTGTCCTCTTATTGTAAGCATCAGCTTATCATAGATGCCTCGGGGGAAATTCATGTTGAAAGGCACTGACTATGGTCAAAATAAATTGAAACAGTTTAGGATTGCAGTCTGTTTAACAGTGCACTCGAACAACATTTGATTGATTTGACAGTTTGAAATCTGACACCATTTGTCAGTCAAACATGAATAAAGGTAAAGGAGTAGGTTGTGATGTTATACTGAAAATTATAGACCAAGGTTAAAAATTGCAAGTATCTACAGTCGAAGTCCAGTGACTTACCACAGGCCCTGTGGGTGGAACAGGTGGCCATGAATGCTGCTGAACTCCAGAGCCCTGATTAGGCCATACTGGCTGCCCGGGGTTTCCATGCCATGATTGGGAAATAGGGTTGGGGAGCTGTGAAGGCCAAGATGGTGGAATTGCTTGGCTAGGTGGCATTTGTTGGTTGGGTTGACTTGGTGGCATTGGTTGGTTTGGTTGACTTGGTGGCATTGTTTGGCTAGGTGAGATTGGTTGGCTTAGTTGGTTAGGTCCCATGGATGGAGAACTTGGCCAAAGTGACTGGGTAGGTGGTGCTGGCTGATAAGCTGGCCAGTTTGGTGTAGTGGGCTGCATCCCAGGCCAGTTAGCCTGGTTGGGCTGATAGGGCCAGCAAGGTTGGTAAGGTTGACTGGGCCAAACTGCCGCCCCTGGTTGCTGAGTGCTCTGGCAAGGCCATGTACAGTTGCCCTGGGGTCCAGATGATGGGTTGTTCATCATATCTAGAGACTGTGGTTCAGGAACAAGCATTGGAGATAGTTTGCTGGTTTTGTATATAGTGAAGTAAACAGTCATATGGAAAAGCTGTGATATATTGACACATCTACACATGCAATGCTCATGTTTGTTTATGTATCTGTTTCAGGGTAAAATATTTTGTTTAACATTCAAAAAGATACAGAATAGTATCTGCATTTTATAATCATATTCAATAGATTATGCTTTAATGTATAAATAGTCATGTAGTAACAAAAGCGTGCCATGTGCATTTTAGTAAATGCATTCGTATTTTCCATGTTGAAGATATTCATATGGTTAAAAGGGGTATTTTTAAAGCACTAAAATGTGCACTGCAATTGTAACCCAAACCATGATTGCATGATTTTATTTCTGTATTTCTTGCAAAGCAGGCATCTTAAATGTCAGAGACGCAGTATATTAAATGAATGTAAGGCATTTTGAATGAGTTAGATTGCAAAGAAAAGAAAATTCCATCTACCATAATGAATAAATAAGAAGACATAGAACATTTTAGTTAAAATGTTGGGTTATCCCACATATACTCACACAGAAATCAAGAAATAAAGAGAGCATTAACATACCTGTTCAAGTGCAAAGCAGACTGGGATACACATATGCAAAAGATCTTAGGGAGGATGTGAAAGAAACCTGCATATCTGCTTACACACATATATATAAGTGGAGTACTCGCCACTCCCTTTTCTTAGCTTGCTAAACATTGGGGAAAACCACACCCATGGAAGGAACGTCACATTCCACCTCATTAGTGTTAAACAAGGCTTTGTATAAACAAAAAAGATTTGGGTAAACCAATCCAGGGTTATACATTGGAGAACCTGAGTATATCATACTGCATTATTGTGAGTAGTCATGAGACTCCTGCTAACTGCTCAAAACTTGCTTGAGTCAGGAGTGCAATAATGCAATAACAGCTGCACAGCTGATCTGTTGTTCAACACTGTCCATCTATAAAGCCCTGTTGTTTAGGCTGGGAAGGGTTAGCCACTTAGTGTAGACGAAATCTCACAATGCTATAACACATTAAAAAAGCATGGCAGTTTGTTGGTTGAATTAAGCGTTCTCTTTCCCACTGCAATTGACGTCAGTGGTCAGGTCGAGTCACAACCAGTACAATTTTAGTGCAATGAATTAGCAAACCAAAATATTTATACATGTTTAAAAACCTTTTCTAGCAACATAGTAGTAAATAAATATCTACAAGTATTAACTTTTTATCTAAACACCTAATTGGGTGCAATATTCTATACAAAATAGAAAAGATATTAACACATCACATAGGATTTTCATTACCATCACATGATGCTAAAGGAGTCAAACTTTCAGCAAACTAGATTGGAGTGTCCATGGTTACAGAAAAAAAAGTGTAGGTAGCACAAACACTCACTCATCTTTCCTTCCCTTTCTGACCCTTAACCATCATCTTCCATCCACATACAGTATCCATCCATCCATTTTCTATACCACTTATCCTACTGGGTCACGGGGAACCTGGAGCTTGTCCCAGGGAGTACGCGGCACAAGGCGGGGTACACCCGGGACAGGGTGCCAATCCATCGCAGTGCACAATCACATACACACTCACACACACATTCATACACTTTGTTAATGTCACAATGTTAAGAGGTGGCTCAGAGGTGGGAGGAGAAACAAAACATCTGCTATGATCCACTTTGAACAATACACAAAAGATCATAATACATTATTTACGTAGTATCTCAGAAAAGTGAGTACACCCCCCACATTTGTGTAAATATGTGATGATAACTTTTCATGTGACAACACTGAAGAAATGACACTGTGCTACAATGTAAAGTAGTGAGTGTACAGCTTGTGTAACAGTGTAAATTTACTGTCCCCTCAACATAACTCAACACACAGACATTAATGTCTAAACCGCTGGCAACAAAAGTGAGTACACCCCTAAGTGAAAATGTCCAAATTGGGCCCAAAGTGTCAGTATTTTGTGTGACCACCATTATTTTCCAGCACTGCCTTAACCCTCTAGGGCATGGAGATCAACAGAGCTTCACAGGTTGTCACTGGAGTCCTCTTCCACTCCTCCATGACGACATCCCGGAGCTGGTGGATGCTAGAGACCTTGTGCTCCTCCACCTTCTGTTTGAGGATGCCCCACAGATGCTCAATAGGGTTTAGGTCTGGAGACATGGTGGCAGTCCGGAGCAGGCCTTGGGAACATTGGGTGCAAAGTGAGAGAAATAACCCAGGATAGGACCAAGTCCAGGGGACCCTGGAGCTGTGGGGCTGTAACGCTTCCCACTTACATGCATAATTTATTACATAATATTATGTGGTTAAACAAATGTGTGACTTACCGTGCACAAAGCTTAATTAGGGGGCCAGGTGAACGTTTCCCCCATGATTTAGTTTATAGTTTTAGAAACCAACCCATTTAAGTCAGAGATTTTTGTCATGAGTGGACAATGCAAAAAGTAGATGCTTATCTCTATTCTCAAACAAAGACACCCTGTAGATGAACACAGTGCCGACTGTGACCTGCCATGTATGTCACTGTACGTGTGAATGCATGTGACCACAATGAGACCTAGGCAAAACATTGCTGCTATTCACGACAAGGGATAAAACTGAACACTGAATATAGAGAACATTTAATGACACGCTATGGAGTGGGAAATATTAGAGTTTGAATAATGAAACTATTGCTCTACTGTTTGCTCTAAAATACCTACAGCAAAGTTGCACTATAGTGTATTGAATTGCAACATTTTACTGCATTTCTAAATATAGCTGATAAATGTATTTATGTAGTTGTTTAACCACACTCCCTCACTCCTGTGTTTCTTATATACAACTTTTTAATTATTTTTTCTAGTACTGAGTGAAGGATGGGGTTCAGTCATACACCTAGGCAACAACACTAGTGATAAACCAATGCATATATATATATATATATATATA
>JAFFST010002953.1:2229-13279 GCA_022414735.1 Noturus placidus | reverse complement strand
ATTAAATACTGCTGTGAATCACAGCTAAGCACGCCTCTCTAATCAGCAAAACAAAGGGTAGTCGCGTGAACGAGCGACTGCCAACCGAAACCGAATCTGAATACCCGAGTTCGCTTTAATCTAGCAACAATAGAGCACAGTTACAGCTTCTATCAGACAATCGGTGCTAAAGCTAGTTTCAACTAAAAATCCAGAAAGAAACACTTACCACTTACTGTTCGCCTGGGTCAACAAGCACTTTGCATGTTTACCATGTACTATATATTGGTGATATTTGATATATTGATACAGTTGTCATTTACAATGTTTAACTTCTGTTTAACTTTGCTCACAGTTTCATTGTTTCAGAGCTGCTTTCTCAAACTACATAGTTTCGGGCTGGAGACTCAAAACTTTATGCCGTTTAATCAAAAAAAGCTTAGTTTAGATTTTACCAGCATTTTCAGAACAAATCCCATATATAGAACAAATCCAATGGTCAGATTTGCTCTGAGAATTGAATCTTATTTATTTTCATTAATCACAATACAATATTTTGGCTATATGTTTGGGTTCATTGTCTTGTTGAAACGTTCATCTTCTTCCCACATTTAGCTTCTTAGTTGAATCAATTCTCCTCTAAAATGTCTCATATAATTTTTTTGTGTGTTGTCTAAACAGAGCATATTGTGCCAACTGAGATCTGATTTGTCAAAATGCTTTTAGACGTGCATCTCTGTGAATCGTTTTTAGCAAAGGAGGTTCTGTGTAACTGTTGCTCCTGCTTTCTGTTCATATTGTAACTCTTTTTGAGTACATTTACAGCATTTGGCCTTCTCAAGAGCGATAAACTTTACACTTAGCAGTTAAGGGTTAAGGGCCTTGCTCAGGGCCCTTACAACTTATGACCTTCTGATCAGAAGTCCAACATAACCACTGAGCTACCACCAGTGCTGGTTTCTCTCTGTGTTTTGTGCTTCCATGAACTCTCCACCTTACATCACACAGCAGGTAAACCGGGACAGTTTAAATTATCGCTGTTTATTTTCTGGCCTGATATGATCATGTGAAAATCAAAACTTCTGTTACTGATTCCTTGCTGTGGAACTGTTTTATAGCAACAACGTGACTTAATTTATGTGACATTGTACAAGGGGGTGTGATTAGCATCAAACAGGAAAATTTACCAAAAAAAAAAAAATAATAATTTGTCATTAATATATTACACATGTATATGAGACATATATGTGTAAGATATAAGATAAGATAAGATAAGATAAGATAAGATAAGATAAGCTTTATTGATTTGGGGAAATTCCCTCATTACAGCAGCTCAATACACAAAGAACAGATAGGATAGAACACTCATTAAATAGAATTCAAATAAAGTATCTATCTATCTATCTATCTATCTATCTATCTATCTATCTATCTATATATATATATATATATATATATATATATATATATATACAATAGGAATAGAAAAATAAGAATTAAAGAAGTAAAAAAAATAATAATAATGGTAATATGTACACTATGGTTACCTCAATGTATGTATATAATTTTAATATATACAGATGTGTAACACCTTGTTTATATACATGAGTGGATAAATGGATTATTAATAGTGGTGTGGGCAAAGAATAATAATAATATGTGGGTTGATGATGCAAAAAAAATAAAACAGCTAGCAGTGCTACATTATGTTGTACAATATAATATTGTAACAAACTAAGCATAAACTTAGTTCACATCATGTATATATGATTATATCGTTATCATCCTCTTCAGTAACCACTTTATCCAGGTCAGGGTTGTGGTAGATATGTAGCCCATCTCGGGAACACTGCCCAGATGCAAGGCGAGAGAATTCCTACATGATGGAACACCAGTACTTTGCAAAGCACCATGCACAGCCATGCGCAATTTAGCACAGGCAATCCACCTAGCAGCATCTTTTTCGAGGTGAGAGGAAACCGGAGAACCTACAGGAAACCCACACAAACATTGGGAGAACATGCACAACAGAAACTACACTCAGACAGTAATGCAGGCTCAGGCTCCAACCACGGACCCTGGAGCTGTGAGGTGCCAACACACAACCATGCCACCCTCGTATATGTATCATTTAATAATTAAATTTTCAGGATCTCACAAAAAAAAAAAAAAAACAAACAAACAAAAAAAAACTAATATGTGATATTAAATGCAATGCCATCAGTTCTTTAGCATACAATGTAATTTTCTCCCTTGACATCTAGATGTTTAACCTCTTGAGGTGTATTTTTATTTATTAATGTCAAGAAAGCATAACATGGACACTGAGACATACACACACACACACACACACACACACACACACACACACACACACACACAACCTGTCCTAAAATATCATTCTATTTTAAAATGCCCTCGCTCTGTAATGAATCCTGCGTCACTTCCGGGTTTAGCCGATCATCTGATTCGCTACTGTCCTCTGATCAGCAACAAAAACAAGCAGGGCGACCTGGAGAGCGCTCGGTGTGGGTAAGAACAAACTGTCCTCAATATAATCTCACGCTTTGCATGCATGTCAGTTCACGATATTAATTCGACGTGATCAATTGGACGTGCACAAAAAATATCTCGGGTTGTTTTGTTTTTTTGACACATATTAAAAATCATAATGAAAAAAAAAAAGGCAATGGTCGACAAAATATTATTTATCTGTTATTATACAGTAATAACATTCCGATTTAAAAAGTGTTGATAGATTTATTAATATGGACAGATATATAAATGTTTCATTGGGCTTCACGGTGTCTGACGCTCACTTCCTGCAAAAGGAAAACATTAACAGCTGCAATGGTGCTTATTGGCTCGTTTCACCGTCGCGTGCTATGAATTACGTTCAACGTTATGGCTTTGTTTTTAAATCTAATTTAAAGCATTTCGTGTGTGTGTGTGTGTGTGTGTGTGTGTGTGTGTGTGTGTGTGTGTGTGTGTGTGTGTGTGTGTGTGAGACAGTGGTCACTTTCCGCACTATTAAGTAAATTTCGCGAGTTGTTTTTCCAGGGCTTGAAACACTTGTGTGTGTAAAGTTGAGCTAAAACAAGGGGAAAACAAAAAGTCTTTAAGCCTGACTCTTCCGGTGTTCTAAACCAAACCAGTTTCACACAAAACAACATCACGTTATCTTACTTTGTTTTCTATTTTCAAAGGATATTTATTCTCACAGTACGCCATTACGGACAGGACACCAAAACATGTGTTGTCATGGCACCCGGACATTTGAAATTCAACAACACTTTCTGACCTCCATTCCGCAGCTGTTCTGAGTGTGCGCATGCGCTGTCGACACGCCACACGTTGAGTCTATTTAAAGGGACATATGATGCTCTGGGGTCGCAGCCTATGTAAAGCTGACACTGTAGTTCCTCGAGTTTTACACTTTAAGACTTTGAAGTGCACCTATTATGCTTTTTCAAATATTACCTTTCACACTGTAAAACCGATAGATCATTTAACTCAAATAATTTGAGGAAACTAATTACCTCAAATTTTTTTAAGTTGATAAATCAATTTCTTTAAGCCAAACACACTTTAATATAACCAAAATGTAACTCAAACTTGTTATATTTAAGTGTATTTGGCTTAAAGAAATTGATTTATCGATTAAATTTTTTTGGAGCAATTAGTTTCCTCAAATTATTTGAGTTAAATGAACTTATCTTATTTTACAATGCATGTGGTGTGTTATGTAACTGTTTGTGAATATCAAAAGTCTGCAAAGTTTAAAAAATCTAAGCACACGACAAACAGAGTTATTGACTCCCTAAAGAAGGGACCGATTCTGTACAGCTGAAACGAGTCGTTAGTAATTCCAGATTTACTTCCTGTTCAAACCTACGTAGGTTTGTAACAAAAAGCCAAACAGAACATATGGAGCTGAAACTCGTTATGGTAGTGGGCGTTCCCACCCAATCAGATTAGATTATGCTCTCTGAAAGGAGGAGTTTAGAATGAATCCTGGGGGGGGGCGCCATTTAAATTATGAGCACATTAGAGTGTTTTTTGACCTTGGATGCATGTAAATCTTTCGTATGAGGTCTTTAAAACAAAATAAGGCAAGTTTCAAAACCATAACAGCTCCACTTTAATGCTCCGACAAAAATGCATATTTAAAAAAACAATCACAATGATCAAATTTCTATTATTCATATCAAATATGTCACATTTGTCCTAGGTTTTGCTATTGTACAGTTTGTTCTTATCAACAACCTCCTCTACGCACACACACACACACACACACAGTATCTGCTCTCACTCTACACCTCTTCAGCACAATCATGCTGAAATTTTCTAAGCAGCCAAGATCATTTAATGTTCAATAACAGCATGCCAAGGACACTTTTGAATGTGAAGTACATTCCCCTGCCCTTTGCTATTAGTGCCAAGACTCTTTACCATGCTGCTCACTATATTAGTTAACAATTCTGAAACTTTTTGTTACCAAAGATGTCTTCCAGTTCCACAGAACTCAAACGGGCTACTCTGTGGTAAATAACATAGATTTATAATAATATAAATCATATAAACAGCATTTTTTCTTGTTTTATTGGTATTACACTTAGTTTCCAGATACTTATTATTGACACTTTGTTTATAGGACCTGAACGCTTAATGGAGACATAAACCCATCTCAATAAGCTGCTAGAAGTGCTTAACGATAAACCACATCAGAACATATTATATAGAGAAAATGCTTTGAATAGAATAGAAGTGACAACCATATAACAATAGATAAATTGTATTCATGCATCCATATGTAACATCCTTCAAGAAAATGAATATATGTACATATACATTTACCTCCTTTACATTTCTGAATACTTGATTACTTGAAAGAAATACTTGAAAAAAATATTCTGTTCATATCAGAATCAGAATCAGAATCAGAAAAGGGTTTAATTACCATGTACAGTTTTTAGCACATACAAGGAATTTGTTTTGGTGTTGTTGGTGCACGTCAAACATTTACTAAATGGAATAATATGTACATAGTATGTATAATTACAAAATAAGATAGACATAAATAGACTTAAAAAGAAGGAACAGTGGCATGAAAGTCAATGACTGGAATGTTGACAGAGTCCGAGTGGATATTATGTTATCTGCACTAGTGTAGAAATGTGGAACTATTAGGACCTTGGACTTTAGGATGTTAATTAAAATGAACATTAATTCACATTACTAAAATCTGTTCCATCATGTTTACTTTTTAGCACCAATAAGATTCCGCTCAAAAGATGTTGAGATTGGAATTTACTTCACATTGGTGCTCTAGTGGATGATAAATTAGTTTTCTTTCAGAGCACATCACAGATATATTTCACAAAAATTGTTGCCTTTGTTTGCGTCTCTTATCTCTTCACAGCAATCCGATGAACATGGCAGACGTCCTTTATATACATTTATACCACAGTCCTGTTGAATTCTCAAACCTGATAGGCTAGAATGTGTTTATTAATTTTCTATAACCTGTAAACGTCAGCAAGTTTTCCATCTCAGGAAAGTCCTCAAGACAGAGGTCCTTGTGCTGTGTCCTTCTTATTTTTCTGTAACATGACAAGCTGCATTTTGGCTTATTTATTTCATGAGAGAGCAACTGTTTCAAGCTGTAACAACTGTTTAAAGCTGCTATAACACAAGTTATAACAGGAACTGACTTGTTTTGCAGATGCACCTCAACTTTAAATGTAACTATACCCTGATAAAAAAGGACATGTTTTTCTTTCTTTAATTAAAATATTCTAAATCACTGCTTCAATGTAAAGAATTGCATATATGGATCTAGGATAAATATTGTAGGCACACATGTCAGAGACAGACCTTTCTTTCTAATGCTGATGTTACCTCATTGTTGCTCATGTTAATTCAGGGAAGAAGAATGGCCATTCTGTGACTGTTAGTGTCCATGTGACCACTGCTCCAACAACTGGAGGCTGAACCATAAATTGTAGTTGTACAGTTGTTTGGCATCCAGAGCTGGGCAGCGCTAGAACCGTCAACTGTGAGGTAAAAAAGTTTAGTCACTTGCCTTTTAATGAAGCTTCAATTTAGTAGTTTGTAAGACTTCCAAATTGAAATTATTTTCCAAATTACCTATAGTGTCCTAAAGCCATGCCTGTCTTTCACCTTGCTTTATTTTTCTTGATTCACCACTCCTGGCCTTTGCTCCCGTAAATGACATGGTCCTAAAATACATACCCTCTCCAAATGAAAACAGTGTATGTTTTTAAACATGCATAGGTGAAGAGACGGAAGGAAAGATGGATATGGACATGGAGGATGAAATGGGACGCACTCTGGTTCAGGTCATCAGTGAGAAGTATAACCCAGACAACTTCCCATACTGCCGTGGGCCTGGTGCCGGTGTGGTGATCCGGACCAGTCCTCAGGGTTCTCCTGTCAAAGGTTAGATAATGGTTTTGAAGTTTGTTTAAAATCTTGTTTTCTTTTTTAAACAACATTACAGTTGCCTGATCTCACCATTTAAATTATTTGATTTCATTCCTAGTCGATAGCTATATATTATTTCAGAACTTCTTGACATTTCAGTCAAAATTATGAATTCATTCAAGGCTAAGCACCACCCCCTACTTCTGATTAAACAAAAATCATTGTAATGTTTAATTTTTGGTATCCTCATTAGATTATTTGCTGTTAATAACAGTGTTAAAGTATATTATTTTGGATTTTTTCTGGAACCAAGCACAAGAGCACCTCCAATGGTCATAAGAAAAATACACAGAAAGGACGGGAGGATTTATTTATAGCTAAGATTGTACGTTCATGCAGCCTATCAGGTGATTATACAGATTTAAAGGCCCATAGGTGTTTGGATATGTTTTCAGCCCATGTCACTGACACATCGGTAACACATCAGCAGCAGTGAAGACGTATGTGAAATATAGTCATGGATGTAATGAACACAAATATTTACACTATCACTATCCTTTTCCCCACGAACTGCATCTGGTGGAGAAATTAAAAACAGATAGACTAAGCAGACATTGCCCAATCAGAGCAGACGAGAAAACCATAATGTTAGCATTTTTTGTTTGAAACAGTTACAACTTTTCTGCTTGCTGTGTTTTGCATCCAAAGGAAACATGTAGTGAAGTCACTGGAGCATTACAGACATGAAACACTAAAGAAAAAAAAAAACCAACAAAAAACAGAAAACACAAATGAAGCTTCTGCCCTCCTGTGCAAAATCAGAACCATATCAGTAATAGGTCTGCAAGCTATTGGTCTTTAATAATTTTGCAACATGGAAACTGCTGCTACTTCATATAAAAATTTATTAGAGCTTATTAAATGTCAAGATTTTGAACATTCTTTGTTTAATTTTCCATGTCAGATCGTTTAAATCTGCCCAGTGTGCTGGTTCTGGAAAGCTGTGGAATAAGTCACGCTGGAGATGAGGAGGAAGTGGCGACGTTCTGCGCTCATGTGGTTGAGTTGGACCTGTCTCACAACCAGTTCAGAGATTGGGGAGAGGTGAGGGCAGTCAGTGTATGTTCTGCTGATGATCCCAAAGAAGTATACACTTAATGTGCTTGTATCTGATGTTCTGAGTAGTACTCAGATTGCCGCAATGGCAGATGCTGATAAAGGTGTGGCCACTAGGGGGAGCTCAGTATGCCCTGTTGGTGTTCTAATATCTGTTCTAAAAGTGCACTGCACTGTCTTTTTTCTTCTGATGAGATACAAAAGGTGCTGACTTACAATAGAAAACATGGCACATTTCCTTGAAAGCAATGCAACTACACTGGTTTTCTTTCGGCGTATTCAATCATGGCGTCCTAATATTACCTGTAATTGCAATTAACTACTTTAATTATCATCTGCAGATTTCATCATATTTATTTATAATTGCCTCTAGATGCGTTATTTCCTTAAAGACAAATTGTCTATGATGTATTAGTTCTGGTATGTCACACACACTTTCTATCTACCAGTTTAACCAGCTTGACTCGTGTTTTCTGGCATGCTAGCGCGGACATCCACAGAAGTGATCATTTTCAGCTTGGACATCCATAGAAGTGATAATAATGAAATCAGAAATAATATCATGTCTACACACTTTACAGTTTCATCTCATGGCTTAATTAAGTTGTGTTCACAGTTAACTGTTGGAGCATGATATAAAATTTATATATATTTTTTAAATCAATGAAATGCTATTTTATAAGCTACTCAATAATGACGGTGGAAGCCATAATATGACTGAACAATAATAATATTATACTGAACCAAATTTGCAGTGACTAATGTGATCATTACAACTAGGACTATTCATGCAGCAATTTATTGGCAATACACGACTTATATTAGATGGTTCTTTCAATGCCTGTCTTCTCATTCATATTTCTTTGTATGATTTTGTGTTTTTATTTTTAGAATTGTCTCTTACTTGTATGTTAAATTGTCACATTTAACAGCAAAGAAGAAGAAAAAAAAACGTCCACAATCTGCTTCTTCAATCCACATTTTTGTGTTTAAAGTCAAGTGCTTGTGTTTAAAGGTGGTGGAGTGGATGCTGTTGAAAAACCCACTGCTAGACAAAAACTCTAGCAATACACAGGTCATTTTAACATACTCTGCACTGGTCACCCAGAAAATCAATTTAAGCATTTGCGTAACGTGACTCTCTATATGGAGAACTCTGATATCAATAAATAATGACATATTTAGAATCAAGTCAGCAACTCGCCATTGGCAACATATGCAGGTTGGGTGTGAGTGAACACATGTCTTGACAAGAGCATAGAACAGGATCCAAATGATATTGTCGACTTCAACAGGAAAGTGAATTAAAAGTGCAAATAACTCCAAGGCAAAGAAGAACAGGAGCAGGAGCAGAACATAAGGATCACACACATCAAAGATCATGATAACTGAAAGGCTATTTTAGTTTAGAAATCCTAAATGTGATTTTTATTGTTATTGATGTGTTTTCCTTTATAGATCAGTAAGATTCTGTCTAGCATCCCTCATTTGGACTTTCTCAATCTGAGCATGAATCCTCTGAAGGGCTCCAGCCTGGAGCCTGGGGGTGCTGAAGCCTTCTCAGGCCTTCGCCGCCTCGTCCTCAACGGCACACACGTCTCCTGGGCCATGGTGCACACACTCACGCAAGAGATCCCTGAGTAAGTGTACAAGTTGTTGTGCTGAAAAACCTGTAGAGCTCTCTATATTTAATTGGCACCCATCTATCCTACCTCCAACCATGTTTGGGTGTGTGTATGCTGACTTGAGGAGCTCTCTAGGGTCTATCGAAGCCCCTAATCTGCATGTGTTTGTGTATGGATGAGAAAATGCATGCATTTATTTTAATTACATTGTTACTTACTATAACTGAATGTGTATTTGGTTCTTTTGTGTCTGTGTATGTCGGAGAGTGTGTACGAGATTGCTTTATATCTCAATTTCAGACTAGCATACAGGCATGTGTACATGTGCATAGCTGAGTATGAGGTAACTTGTGAGTCTGTGTTTCCTGTTTGCATCTTAATCACGTTATCTCTGTGGCAGACTGGAGGAGCTCTTCCTGTGCCTGAATGAGTATGAGTGTGTGAACTTGTCGCGGGTACCCTGCCCATCACTGCGCCTGCTGCACATCACTGATAATCTGCTGCAGGACTGGAGCGAAGTGCGCAAGCTGGGCCTCCTGTACCCTCGTCTGACCTCGCTCATTCTCGCTAATAACTCTCTCTCTTCCATCCACGAGCCTGATGACTCACTGCAGTGCCTGTTCCCTAACTTGCACAGTATCAACTTGCACAACTCGGGTTAGTTAAGCAGCTTCACAACACAGTTATGGATTGAAAATGCTTTTCATGCTACAGAAATACGTAATATTGTAGTAGTATACCACAACACTGTTGAATTCTCAAATCTGATTGAGCAGAAGACATTGATTATTTTTCTGTAACAGCAGCTCTCACAGTAGTGCAGGCTACTTTGAGATCATCAGGTTTATATGAATGTGCTCCTGTTTTTTTTACTACTTCATTCCACATAATCTAAGAAGAACTATAAACATGGTGTTATTTAACAAAGAAGTATAAAGAATCATTTATATGGTGACAGTTTCTGTAAGGTGATACTTATATAACATCCAGTGTCAGGGCTTTGTCAAAGGGCAAAGTCTTCAGCACAGAGTAGTTTGTGATTTTCCCATTTTTTTCGTATTACATAAGGTGAGGGTTTTTTGTTTAGAGAAAGAAAAACTGGGGATTGGGGTGGAGGTAAGGTGGCTTAGTGTTTAGCACATTTGCCTCACATCTCAAAGATTGGGGGTTTGAATCCCACCTCCACACAGTGTGTGTGGAGTTTGCATGTTCTCCCTGTGCTTCGGGGGTTTCCTCCGGTTACTCCGGTTTCCTCCTCCAGTCCAAAGTCGTGTGTTGTGGGCTGATTGACATTTCCAAATTGTCCATAGGGTGTGTGAATGTGTGTATGATTTTGCCCTGCAATGGGTTGGCAGAACATCCAGGGTGTCCCCCACCTTGTGCCCAGAGTCCCCCTGGAACAGGCTGCAGGCTCCCCATGACCCTGTGTAAGATAAGTGGTACAGAATATGAAAGAAAGAAAAACTGATGAGGCAGCAGCTGTTTATAGCTAGTATAGCATAAGTGATAACATGATTAAACTTTCATCAATACTAAATATGACTACAAATTAATAAATAGTATAATGTCTCATTAATAAATAAGTAGAAAAACTGTGATTGTTGGCATATTGCTGTGCTATAAGCAGAATAAACCCAACTCCATTTCAGGTGAGGACACATCACACCACTATGTGATTGATTATTTTCCTAGAACAGTGTCATGATTGGGCAGAAGCAAACGCAGACACTATGGCATGAAACAAGACACTAAGGCATTGAACAAACACACTGACATAGAGACATAAGTCTAAGACAACGAAAGACAAAGACCCAGTGCAGACAAAGATTACACACACACACACACACACACACACACACACACACACACACACACACACACAC
>JAFFST010002949.1:19261-36969 GCA_022414735.1 Noturus placidus | reverse complement strand
ATATATATATATATGATACCTTTATGGAGAACCAATTGCAGAAAGCTAAGGGATTTTGGTTAGGGCTGCACAATGACCCTGAGAAAGTGACCTTCTAAAAGTGCTAAAAAATCCATTTTCAGATTTGGAAATGGTATGTCAAACTATACTTTCCTGGCAGCTGATTTATCCAAGAGCTGTTTATGATTTACAGCCCTGAATGTAACCCATCCTATACCCGCCCTGATTTTCTCTTTCTTGAGCTACTGTACACATTGATTGAACATCATTGAACAGGTGATAACATCAAAAAAATAGATTTCATGTTAAAACTATAATGAATTCGGAAATAACTCAGATCGTCATATTCATGTGCTCATAAGCTCATTAGTTCATTTCATCATTTCTCAAACTAAAGTCGACCATTTGGATAATGTCCAGATAATGTAGACTTGTGTGATATAATGATTTAATTGTCTCTATATGTTTGTACACTATCATGACATGCAGTGACTCATACTGCCATTATATTACCACACCTTTATGCATTTTGCATAGAAGCTCATCAGTTTAACATCAGAGTACACCATTAAGAGTTATCACTCAAAAATATGCCAAAAGAGCAGTGTTTTCTCCCAAATAAAAATGTGAAATGAGCCATGTGATATATGAATCTAGAATGATTTGTCCAGGTGTTATGAACTCTTCAATATTAACTGACTATGCCTGGAAGCCCCACCCCCTTTAAACGTCTCATGTGCTCTTAACTGTTAAAGGTAAATGGATGCCACCAAAAAATTTTGGAAAGATAGAAAAAGATAAAACTGTTGACTTTAAAAGATTAAATACCCCTACAATGAAGTGTCAAATGTAACATTAAAAATCATTTTAATGTTGATGATGATTTAGAAAGTGATTAATTATAAGTTAGGTCTCCCCCCCCCCCCTTTTGTTCTTTTGCTCTCCTATGCCAGTATTTTACAGAATTATGACTCCTTGGAAGTATCAGACTCCACAGCACATGAATGTGTGCCACACAGTAGGGTATTCCTAATATTACAGGTTCGAAACAGAAATCTATATTACTATAATGCAGGTGTACTGTATGATGATGGGGAGTTGGATTCTACCAGGGAGTTAGAATTTGGCATAACATCAGTCAGCCCTCAAATGTGTTACACTTAGAGTAGCAGAACAGCAATGAAAAATATCAGCCACCTGGACGTTAGACAATTGATTTGTAAAGCAATTATACTGAAAATGATTTTTTTTTGTTATTTTACTGTTTACTGTACATTACAGTAGAATCACCTAAAAATCAACCATCCAGCTGAGTTTTAGCAATTGGCTCTGCCAGCAAGCAGTTCCCGACTGCACAGCTGGAAATATTAATCCACCCTCCTGTACTCTCATAAAACCTGAAATGTTGGATATGCATGGGGCACAGTGGCTTAGTGGCTAAGTACATTTGCCTCACACCTCCGAAGTTGGGGGTTTCAATCTTGCTCCACCCTGTGTGTGGCGTTTGCATTTTCTCCCTGTGCTTTGGGGGTTTCCTCGGGGTACTCTAGTTTCCTCCCCCACTCACATAACATCTATGATATGCTGATTAGCGTTTACAAATAGTCCGTAGTGTATAAATGTGTGTGCGATTGTGCCCCGCTATGGGTCGGCCCAGGGTGTGTCCCGAGTTCCCTGGGATAGTCTCCTCCACGATTCTCCACAAGCACTCCATAAGCAGTCTGGAAAATGGATTTATGGATGGTAGATGGATAGTTTTTTGTCTATTTTGTTAAGGATATTCTGGCCATTAACATTTACGGCATTTGGAAGACGCCCTTATCCACAGCGACTTACATTTATCTCATTCATACAACTGAGCAGTTGAGGCCTTGCCCAAGGACCCAACAGTGGTAGCTTGGCAGTACTCAGGCTTGGACTCCTGAGCTTTTGATCAGTAACCCAGAGCCTTCAACCACTGAGCCACCACCATTTGACCATTTAAAAGTTATATCACAAGCAAGGACAATTAGCATTGCAGTTTTTTTGTTTTTGTTTTTTATTTTAAATAAAAGTTGCAGTTTTTGCAGCTTTTGTTTTTGCCCCACCAGCATTGAAAAGCATGCCCACACACTCTTACACAGACTCTCACAGTCACTCTCAATTCAGAGACAAATAATATAATCTACACGAGTTCGGAATGAAATAGGCACTTGATTCTGTAATTAAATCAGAGAAAAGGGTCGATCTTCGATTTGTCCCGAAGCCCCAACTTCATAATATCACGTCATCAAACGCCTCTTCTTTTTGATTTAAAGTGTGGAAGTTTCATCAGAAGCTGAAGAAAGGTAGCTATTTAACAGGCAGATACTTTCCCGCTACATGATTGGTTCAGATCTCTTACAGCTGTAACCTAAAAGCGTACATGCGGTTACTGATTGGACGTTTGTCTTTAACACACCCCCTTAGTCTTGATCCCGCCTTTCCGGTGCTCTGATAGGTTGCTCTTTCCCCGTCTGTGTCAGTCTATGCTTTTTACCCAGTAACACTGCGGCTGCTGTCCGGACTTGTAACTACATTTCAGAGCAGCTCGGCTTTTGTTCGTGAGTTACTTTAAGCCCAGGAAAGACAGAGGAGCCGTATTCATGCACTTACACCGAGGAAAATGATCATCTGTGCGCAGAAGATGGATTATCGCTTTGGATCTCAGTGCCAGCGTGTCCGGAGTCAGGTAGACCGATCTGCTGCGTTATATTATTCAGAATAACATTTTCTCGAAACGGTTATTTCCTCCTGATCTGCAGCTCAGCAAGGCGTAATACATGTCGCTGCAAAGTCCCTTTCAAAGTTAACATCATAATTAAAGCATACAATCCCATTAATCAACTCCTTCATTAACGATCATTTTCGAATTAAACGTGTATGTTTCTTTAAAAGCCCGATGGGTTATATTGTAGCTGCTTTTTCTGTAGAGCTTCACCTCACAGTGAATACTCTACATTTATCCACACAACTAACCCTGTCTGTACTCTCAACCCCTTTTAACATGTAAAGAAAGAAAAAAACAACAACATTCTGAATACATGTAGGTAATTTGGTCTGGCTGGCTATTGTTAGTTAGCTGCTGTGAGCTAACTTAACACGCAGCCCTTAAACCTAAAACTTCCCTTGACCATAAAGACTCGAGGGGACGTTTAAGTTGGCTGACTAATTTAAACGAGTACATCTCCTATTCGTGACAACTTGGCATTGCATTGTAAAATGGATTCGTTTATTTTTATTTGTTTGGCTCATCATTGAAATGGTCATGCGTACTGTTGTAATACTCCTTTAGTTTAACATGAACACCAGCTCGTTCTGTCTAGTGTTGGTCTGGGCTGTTTTCTGGGGCACAAGCTGGAAGATGGCTAATCTTTTTGTTCAGTGTGGTGCACAGAAAGGAGCACTGTATAGCTGCTATTAATGCTTTAGATCGTGAATGTGAGTTATGCATAAAGTGTTTTGCATCTAATCTGCATATGCAAAACTGGAAGCGCGTGCGGAAGTGTCCCCTTTATATATATATATATATATATATATATATATATATATATAGTGTGTGTGTGTATTTATATTATATATGTCTGTGTGTGTGTGTATATATGTGTGTGTGTGTGTGTATTTATATAATATATATTTTTATTGTTCGAAATTTCGACAGTCCTGCTGTAGCATGCACATAATATTCATAAAGCGATGAAAAGCAGAGCTGGGTTATATTTCATGTGCGTTAAAGAGTGTTCTAGAAATGTAGAAAATGACCTCTACGTCAAGACACTTGTATGAAGAGTGATGTCGTTTCTGTAGTTTGAATGAACATTGGCCTTATCCGAGGCTGTCCCTGGACTATTCAGATAGATCTGGGGAGCAAGTTGTCTGTCCAGACAATAATAAAAAAAAAAAAAAAAACCAACCAAAAAACTGACGAAATACCACTGTGACATTTCTCCGTGCTGTATTATAGTGTGTTTAGCTTCATAACGGTGTGTTATGCGGCCCTTTTTTTTTTTTTTTTTTTTTTGTTAGCATTTGTGTGCTGTGATGCTGATGCACTGCCAATCAAAGTTGTTTTTCTCCTCTGCTATCTGCGGTTCCGCCTCTGGCCATTAGAGGGCGCTGCGCACAGAAAACTGCTTCAGTATTGTAAGGAACAATGGATGTACTGGTCTCCTTTTTTCTTTTTATTTATTTATTTATTTATTTATTCAGCTATCATCAGTAATTTTCCTTTACATGTCATGTTTAGAAGGTTTGTCAGGTATAATGCACTTTATACACACCTGTTTGCTTGTTAGTTATCGTTATAATAAACCTTAACAACAGTGGCATTAAAACCGAGTGAAGAAGAGTATTAAATTGCATCATTATAAGAGACAATGTCATTTTTTTTTTCTTCCTTTTTGTGAATCATGTATTTCTTTGTCTAAATTCTATTGTACTGCAGACTGTACAGAAGATTGATGGCATGTACACTTGTGGCTTTGAAAATGTCTTTTCTATTGGATGACTCAACATGTATTTCAGTCTTTCATGCGCTGTTATGTTTTATGTATTGTTTTTAAGCAATCGCTACAGTGCAGTAGTAAAGCATGATTAGGAAACCATCTAGTAATTAGATTTTCATTCATACTGTATTAACTATTGTACACACATTGCGGAATTATTTGGGTATTTGTACTCATCGTTACTTTTGTTTAAACTGCTGTCGTGTTGTATTTTGTTTGTCTGCATGTCTGTGTCCATGTTAAAGTATCCCAACTGTCCCTGTCGCTATGTTTGGGGTGTGTGTGTGTTACTGTCTTGGGTTTCGTCTAACCCCCTGAACGCTACAGCTGGTTGTTTTGTTCCCCTCCCTGGCTTCAGGGTGCCAAACCAAAAAAGTAATTCCGCTGTAGCAAGAAGGATTTTTGTATTTATTTTTTGTAACCGCACCAGGGACGCACAAGAACGACAAGGACAGACCCCTCCCAGCACTCTGAGCAGACAGATTGATTCTCACCCAGCTCTTATTTTGTCCCGACACGCTTGCTACCTTGTTTAGATGATTTGGGTTGTTTCTTAATTATTGTCCTCTAAATATGTCTCTGCTCTTCTATTTGATAGCCTCGTTGTCCCATAACTTTTCAGAAAGCTTTGTCTTTAGGCCTCTCGGAAGTGATTGTGTTCACAGCTCTACTGCTTCAATCACTTTTCTTTCTTTATTTATATATATATATATATATATATATGTGTGTATGTGTGTATATATATATATGTATGTGTGTGTGTGTGTGTGTGTGTGTGTATCTTTTTTTAAATTCAGCCAAGCACCATTTTATCCCTCACATTTGCAATGGATGTAGATCTATGAGCTGGTTATAGACTAAGTGCAGAAATTTAAAAGCCACCTGAACATGTTTGAGGACTTGTTTTCTTCCATTGGGCATTTTTCATTTCGTCACATTGCAAGGTACCATTCAAATTGGACACACTTTAAACCTATTCAAATCTGCCCACTCTTGTGGTTTGTCTATGTTAAGTGGGATGTAAACAGTCACAGATACCATCTGTAAAAGTTTACAGTCTTTTTGTCTATGCAAATAAGTCAAATCTTGTGCTCTTAAAACTAACAAGTTATTTGATTATAATGAGACATTAGAGGGGGAAAATCTAAAGTGTCCATTTAGGTGAATTCTGGATTCTGTTAATGTAAATGCGAAAGCACCAACTTTTACATTTGCCTATGACTGAAATTTTAAAGGGACTTGCCAGGAGGATGTATGACTTGCTTCCTGTTTCATGTTGAGTGTTGGTAAGAGCATGTCTGTGCAGGTTTATAGTTGACCAGAACAGATCACTTCAGACCAAACTGCGACATTTGACACTAAATATATGTTTCTGTTCACTCTTACCATTTTGAGTTTTTTTTCTTCTTTTTTTTTTTATTTCTCTTTATTCGCTTTATGCATGAGTGTTAGAAATTCAGAAATGTATCCATCCAATTTGCACACATGATCAAGCAGACACATACACGAGTCGTTTTTTTACATGGAGCAGTGGGGTAATGTAGTTATTACAGGTGTGTTCCTGAGATTTATTTTTTTTTGTCCCTCTTAAATGCGTCTTTTCCGTCGTATCGACCTGTAGAAATTAGCCCTGGTTTTTGTGTATATACATTTATTTATTTTGTGTGTTTCTTTTTCTCCAGAAAATGCTTATTTCTGTCATTTCAGTCTGAAACTAAATCAAAACCAGGTAGTGGTCGAGTTTGAAATGCTGAGTAATAAGACCGATGACATTTTAAAGGACTTGTGAGCTAAGTAACGCTCCTGGGGGATTTTGCTAAGTACTGAGTTCTTAGTACAAGCAAAGCTTGCATTATGGACATGTAATTGCCACAAACCCTACAGTAAGCACTTACAATATAGGTCAAAGCAGTTACGTTTCATTAAACAGATGAGGTGTATGTAGAACGCATGGAGTGATGAAATTGTTCATATACAGAGATCATTTACTCCATGTGAATCATCAAGGACTTAAAACACACACATCCGGTGTGAATAGTGTTTTAGACCCTGTTAGGAATTTCAAAGTCGTTCTGTTGTCGTGTCTCGTCACGATTGTCCGGTTTAGTGTTTCGTTTTTTTTTTTTTTTCTTTCCATTTATAGTATTTACAGTGATCATGTTCTACGCAGTACAGTGGGCTTCATTATTAGGACCCGTGATCGCACAGCTGTTTACCAGGAACATGCCCCCTGGAGAGTCCCCTAGAGAGGGACTCTCATAGCCCCATTAATGGCCAGCACCAACTAGTTATTGGTTTTCAGCCCCTCACTTAATAGGAATCTTTGGACACTTGGGGTTGCCAAATGTTTTAATTTCAGTTGTGAAGGGGTTTTCCCCGAGTGTGCTTACTATTAAGTGCCATGTATCATGTTGCAAGATTTGATTGAATAGCTCTCATTTATGCTTAGCATGGAGAGAACTTCACACACTGCTACTTATTCAAATCAGATATTTATCAATAACTGTTTAATAATTATACAACATCACTTAGTTGAAGTACTTTACAGATTATCACTTCACATCTATGTGTTTTGGTTATTTTTTTTGCACCAATTGTTATGAACTGCAAATGAATTGATTAGGTGTGTGTCTCTCTCTCTCTCATTTATATATATCAAATTTTTTTTTTTTTTTAAATCTAATCTTTGCATTTGTAGGCATTAAAGAAAAGCATAATTAAAGCCAGTTTAATGTTTTTTGTTTACTTTATTCGGTTTTTTTTGTGGACAGATTGTTAGCTAAATGTATTGATTCACATCATATATCGTAGAAATGTCCAAGTATTGTGACATGATATTTTTGTCATAGCGCCCAGCCTTACACAAGCTTGACCCTCATTCTTTTGCTACGGAAATTTCCTTTATGACTTAATCCAGGAGTATTTGAACCATCAACTAGGATCTTCTATCAGATGAGTTTATTTAAAAACAAAAACAAAAAACCCACCCCCGCTGTTGGTTTCTGCATGAACAGTAGACCAGTACCGAAATTTGAGAGAATTTAAGAAAATCACATTAAGAAGCAGTAGGCCTTAGGAGGAGGATTATGATAATTTCCACATAAGAAATTAGAATAACATTAAACGCTAATTGTTTTTAAATTAATTTATTATAAACACACTGGGGTTTCCTCCGGGTACTCCGGTTTCCTCCCCCAGTCCAAAGACATGCATGTCAGGCTGATTGGCGTGTCCGTAGTGTATGAATGTGAGTGTGTATGTGATTGTGCCCTGCGATGGACTGGCACCCTGTCCAGGGTGTACCCCACCTTGTGCCTATCCCTGGGATAGGCTCCAGGTTCCCTGTGACCCTGATAAAGGAGTAAGCGGTTGAAGATGGATGGATGGATGGATGGATTATTATAAACATGGTTAATAGTTTTCAACAGGCCACCATTGAATAAACCACCCTACTGTACACAGCTGAACACCACGGTAGGCTTTCTATGATTGTACGTGTCACATGACCAATTCGAGTTGTGATTTCTTGGGCATTATTTAAACTGGTATTCATTTACTTGGTCAACAGGTTTGTGTGTGTTTGCAGTTGGCTGCTGTCATTCCTGAACGGATTGTGTTTACCCGTTTGTTAAATGTGCTAGGAACCCACCAGTTTGTTTATTTGTATTTATTTATTTCCTTTTTTTTCTGGCCACAAGCATGAGGTTGCAGTCTGATCGTCTCTCTGCACGTCTGTGCTCCAGTTTCCAGCAGGAAAACAAACACTGATGCTTTTGGGAGCAATAAGTAGTCACTGGATTGACAGAGTTCACTGCATTAAAAGTCCTTCAGGGCTTTATTCGAGAAGTCTGCATGAATACTCAGCTGCGAGTGTATGAGGTTTTCCAACATTTCTGTGAACCTGGGTGGATCAATGTAGAGTCTATAAACCTGGCTTGTGATAAACACAACCTTTTTATTAAAAGCAAGGAAGCAGACATTCTAAAAATTCAGAAAAGCCATGTCTCATAAGGGAGAGCTTTCCCAGACCACCTATTTAAAACTTTTAAATGTTTTAAATAGACATGACCACAAAAAAGAAAGTTTATTAAAGTTTCTCTTCCCCCGCCCCTGCCCCCCCCCCCCTTTATTTAGTGAATTCTAGACTGACATTTATTCAGCTGTAGTGACTGGCTGATGACTTGACACGTTCACACAGGTGCATGCTGATCAGCACGTTTATCTCTGTAGTCTCAAAGCCCGTTCTTTACGGATGCACTCCTAATCAGTTACGCCAGTCGATGCAGATTTGCAGGAAAGCAATTATCTGGTTAAACAATTGAAGGATTGAGTCATTTTTTTTTTTTTCCCTTTGCACCATTCAGACATCTGGAGTGTCATCTGGACACCTGCACCTCTGCGTGTTGACGCATACAACCTGCCCTGCCCCACATTGGTTGATTAACACACAGTTTGGTGAGGGAGATGTACAGAGGTTGGATTTACTATAAACATGTAGACTAAGGCTCTGTTTACACTTGTGTGTGTTGTTTTTTAAAATGAAAACGATCCTCGTCCACACTGGTTTTTTCGCCGTGTTTCAGAAACGATCTCCGTCCACACTACATGATCGAAAACGCGTGTCACATGACCATTCATGCACACTGGGCATGCACGGACAAGTGTAAATAGGAAGTTGGTTGCTAGTCCAAAACTGGCGGTCCATGTAGGGCTTATGCTGCTCGAAATGAGACTTGTTGCCGATTTCTCTAATCATAGCTCGCCTCTTGCGCATGTAGGCAGCTGCAGTATTATATAATACAGAATTTAACTGTGCAATGGCTGCTAAGAATGACAGAAAAGCCAGCAAAGCTTGCGGTTCAGTCTCCATGTTGTGTAAGGTAGCGTAATGGTCATATAGTAGGGCGTGACGAATTAAGGAAGGATACGTAGTCCTCCAGAAGACCCAATCAGGGAGCGAATGTCAGAAGCCACGCCTTCGTTTCCAATGGGGTCTTGGGTGTTTCCAAAAGACTCGGTTTTCGCGGGTCGAAAATGCCGGAGTAGTGTTGTGTAGACGACAGTCTAGTGTAGTGTAGACGACAGTCGTAGCTTTTTTTTTTTTTTTTTTTTTTTTTTTTTTTTTAACGAAAAGGCACTAGTGTAAACAGGGCTTAAGATCTGCTCCTCTACGCATCAGGACTGCAGCTGATGCCTGAGCGAGTGCGAGAGCGTCACTGCTTTGTTGCTTGTTGTCTTTTGTGCAGGGATGCCATTTTGCTCTTATCTATCCAACTGCTATCCCAGCTGTCTCACTCAGATATTTATAACTGCCTGATTCTAGTGACTTGGCCTCTGCTGTATGGAGTGGGGGAACATCAGCACTCACTTGGCCGTCCATACAGTAGTCTATGCGCTGGCGCGGCTTAGTTCTCGGGAGTTTGGAATTTGCACTGCTTAATGAGATTTGCACCTGGCCTCTGTAAATTCCTTCACAAGCATCCGACTGTGTGCGCAGAGTTAATGTATTGAACACCGAAAGCAGTAGGTTATATGTCCTAGTCATATATTTGTGGGGTTATTTTTTTTGGGTTTTTTTTTTTTTTTTTTTTTTTTTTTTTTTGGGAACTGCCCACCCACATCGATTAGTCACTGTGGAACGTTTTCCACTCGTCACAAAAGCGGTTACTGTTTTCTGGATCGTGTTTCATCATATTTCATATTCATACTAGCTAATGATGTATGCGTGCGCTGCAGTCCTGTTCTAACGTGTTGATCAGCACACAAGTGTGTGGCGTGAAAGTCACCATGCTGCCAAGCAAGGAATAGATTTTTTTTTTTTTTTTTAGTTTATTTCCTTATAAGTATTGTCATTTAGTGCCGCTTACTAGAACAACAAAAACATGATCAGTCGTGGATTTCTTTCCTTATTATGATTGACATGTTTTGAACTGATAAAGGTAGAAAATGTGAAACAGTAAAATAGTTGTTTTATTGCATGCCAGTTGGTGCTGCTTTTCTCTTAAGTCGCTGAATAATCTGCTTTTAAAAGGGCTTGGATTCATTTGCAGTTTAGCCACTTACTTTAGGTTGTCTGAAGATTAATTTGTAATTGGGTTGAGCCTTGATTTCAAATAAATATTCTTTCCGTTAGATGAAGTAATTCTACCTTGCTGTTTTCTTACCTGCCCACTTACTTAAGATCTTGGCGTTAAAATAAGTTGTGTAGGACCGTCCTCTTTAATGCCACGAATTGATTCGTCTATTGTAGCTTAGCACCGACTTAAATAAATGGTAAATGGCGCACTTATATAGCGCTTTTTTATCCAAGGCACTTGGATCCAAAGCGCTTTACACTGTGTCTCATTCACCCATTCACACACACACTCACACACCAATGGTAGCAGAGCTGCCATGCAAGGCGCTAACTTGCCATCGGAGGCAACTTAGGGTTCAGTGTCTTGCCCAAGGACACTTCGGCATGTGATCACCCGGGCCGGGATTCGAACCGCCAACCGCACGGTTAGTGGATTAGTGGACAACCCGCTCTACCGACTGAGCCACAGCCGCCCTTAAGGTTTGGATGAAACATTACCAACTATTTTAGCACAAATTGTGCATGGGTGGGGAAGGCAAACAACTCGAATGTGGTGGTGGTGTTGCTTGGTAGGCTAGCTATTTATTTAAAAAAAAAAAAAGTTTTTAAAAGTGATATTTTGTTAAAGCGTTACATTTAACAGTGTCTGATGGCTTTTTTTTTCTCTCCACCAAAGAGAACAAGTTGTATTAACACACCGTACTTCATTTCCCCAATGTATGGAAACTTTTGGGACATCCTGTACCAACATCCAGATAATGTAATAAAACCACTTAGAAATTAACACTTCTTTCTTTTATTTATTTATTTTTTTAAGCAAAATGTCTACCAAAATGTTTCATATTTAGTTTATATATCCTATATCAGGGGTCTTCAACGTTTCCAGGCCAAGGATCCCCAAACTGATGGTGAGATGGAGCGGGGACCCCCTAATTATATATATTGTATGAAATTGTTATATCAAACTGGTACCAAAACTTTCGCGACCCCCTGTTGAAGTCCTCCGCCCTATATAATTTAATATAATATAGCCTTTAAGAATGCTTTTGTATTGAACACATTAAAAATGAATTGAAATCATTTCTCATGGCTGGATTGGGAAGCTGGACTTATGAACAAATTCAAATGGACTGAAGTGTTGTGGATCGACTGAGAAGAGGACGTCCACTGACGAAGACACAACCGACGGGGTGCTAGCATACAGTCCCCCGTATATGAAGACTTTTGGGTCACCCTGCAGTGTGTAGTATGAATACAGGGCTTGTTCCATCAACAACTGTAGAACAAATCCAGATAATAATGAATCAGTGTGTAACTGACCTGATGAAGGCTAGTTTGAGAAGAACTTATTTGCCAAGAGTTGAGTCATCCTTTTGGTTTACCGGGAACAGCTCGATCATCTACTGTGACTCAGTTCTCTATAAGCCATGCAGCAAGAGCATGCAAGAGAAAATACGTGATGGCGTACATGTGAGTTTTGTCAGAAGCTCTGCCCCCCCAGCGCCCCCTCCCTGTGTGTAACTGACCTCCTTCCTACCATGACTGCCTGTCAGCCTGGCCTGCTGAGCAGCGGTTTACTCGAAGGAATAACTGCTGCCAGCACTGCTGTGCTTTTGGCACAGAGCCATTTGGCTATGGGAGGCCTTGCTCTCCTGTTTCCCATACCAGGAAAGAGAGGCATGGCCCATTTTTAGTTTCAGTAATAATAACTTGTATAACAACTGTTGAAGTAGTTTTCATAGATGAAGCTGGTTTGTCTTGGAAATTTTTATAGAGGGATATTCTATTGTGAAAATTTCGTTTCTGTATTCTTCCTTCTAGCCATTTTAGTTTTCTTTGGTGCTGTGTATTCACTCCTTGTCATTAGTTGTGTGTGTTTGTGTGTGTATACATTTGTGTGTTCTTGTATACACCACCTGACAAGTTCCATGGCAAATTTCTCTGTCAAGAACAAAGCTTACTGTCTAATAGGCCCATCTAAGAGGCAAACCCTGCTCTTCAACACTCATATAATCAGGAATGTTTGTCAAACACTGACTTTGCTGAGCACTGCTGTAATTACATGTTTTTGACTTTAAGTTTAAAGACCTAATGATTTTAGCCAAGCAAATTCTGTCTGTTGCTGGTTTCAGCCGGACGCCAGTCTGGCTTTTGTCCCAAAGATTAAAAACTCCAGACTAGCAGGCCTCTCTCACTGCAGAATATTTTTCTGCTTGCATGCCTTCAGGACATGCTGCAGAGTCCTTTTGTTCTTTTTTCTCCCTTTTTCCCTCTTTCTTTCTTTTAATTAAATTTTTTTTTGCTGATGAATTATTTAGATTTCTGCTGGTAGCTTTGTTGGTATTTTCATTCACCCGCTTTATTTTAATTTATTTTTATGAAGAGTCTGAGGAGTTTAGCCGATTCAAGCTTTTTATCCAGGGTAGTGTTTTAGCTTTTTGTCATTTCAGTGTTTGATTTAAAGTTCTGCATCAGTTCGGGAAAATACAGTATACTGAATATGAACTGATCGTTAGTCAATTTTGGCTTGTTGTTGGGGTTTTTTTTTTCATACTGTATAGCGAAATGCCAACACAGGATATGAATTAATCACCTCAAACAACTTTTTACGAATGTCAAATGCATTTTACTAATCATGTCTGACCTGCTATATTGTGCTCTTTTTTTTTTTTCTCTGAACAGGTGATGAAGGTGAGCTCTGATAAGGACAGTTCCTCTCCGTTGTACATGAAGGCTCTGGCCAACAGGGGGCGCCTGGATACTGTCTCTCAGCAAATGGCCTCCCATCCGCAGTATTTAGAGAGCTTCCTGCGCACACAGCACTACATCCTTAACATGGACGGCCCTCTGCCCCATCACTACCGCCACTACATAGCCATCATGGTAAGTGTGCCTTTAGATGACTGTGCATGCTTTATATTTTTGGAAGGACATGGGTCACTGCATGGCTCTATAAGGCAGGACAAGTAAAAATGATTGGTGTGTGATGAAACATGAATCCGGACTAGAACGAGAAGATGGTATGTAAACAGGATAACTGTAGATGAAACATGCGGAATGTGTAGTAGTAGTAAGAAGGTGCCTGGACTTTTACTTAAACTTCAAGTCCTGTCTCTTTGGCATATTGATATCATCCATTTGCAATGACCTGTACATGTGGGGGGGCGAAACTGCTTTTATTATTTTTATTTTTTTTTAATTTCCTCCTCCCTCCCCCTCTTCAGGCTGCAGCACGACATCACTGCAGCTACCTTGTGTCTCTGCACTCGGCTGTGTTCCTGCGGGTGGGGGGAGACCCGGTGTGGCTGCAAGGGCTGGAGTCTGCACCACCTCGCCTCCAGCAGCTCGACCACATAAACAAAGTGCTCGCTCACCAGCCCTGGCTCACAGCTCGCTCCCACATTCAGGTACAGTGGACAAAACTACAGTACTTACTGTTATACACTTTACCTGGCTGCTACCACAATAACTGCCATGTCCATATAAGCTAATCTGCTGAATACTAAGTCATAGCATGTTATGTTGTACATTTATACAATTTTTTTAATTATATAGTAACTCCTTGGCACCTATCTTCTGCACTACCTGTTATATCAGACACCTCCACTCTAAAACTGTGTACTATTCAGTGCTATGCTGTCACTTACTGTGCGTCGTGTCCTGATTGAGTAGTACTGTCCTGTGTTTTTAGCATATGTCTGCACGTGCACTCTGTGTAGAATGTTTGCAGATCTTATTTGGTTCTGTGTCGTCTCATGTGTGTTTTATGTAGCACCGTGGTCCTGGAGTAACGTTGTTTCATTTCACTGTGTACTGTACCAGCTGTATATGCTTGAAATGACAACCACTTGAAAAGCAATGTTCCAATACCAAAGCAATTGCACTTTGCATAGAGACTCGTGGTGTCTTTGCAGGCTTTGCTGAAGTCAGGTGAGCAATGCTGGTCTCTGGCTGAGCTGGTGCAGGCCGTAGTTCTTCTGGCTCACTGCCACGCACTCTGCAGCTTCGTTTTTGGCTCCGAACAGGACACACAACCCGTCCCGAGAGCGCCACACGGAACGCCCCCAGGCTACTGCCTCTGTGATGCTGCCAATGGCAACGCCACCTTCCCACCACGTAGGAGGGTAAGTGCTTGAAGTGCTCATCTCACCCATGCACAGCTTTCTGTTCTTAACATGACAGAGTAGCTCTGTCGTATCACGTTTGGTGAAAACTGCAGCGGATTCTTAACGTCTTTAAACATTTCTATGTTGGAGATTTTTTTGGGGGCGTGGTGTGTTCAAAATACTCATGTTTGTAACAGACAAAGGGAATAAAAAAAAAAATCTCCTTTTTTTTTTGTACATCGCTGCATCTCAATTCGCATACTATCCATCCATAATAGTGTCCGAGATCACACTGTGTCCCAAATCATAGTATGTTGAAGGCCATGATCTCCATCGCATCGGTATCAACATCTATGGTTGAACATTTTTGTGTTTCGGTAAATATTTATATACCTCGCGTTTTTGCTTCAGTGATGCGGGGAGCCACCCTAGAACTTTCTCAGATAAAGCCGCAGTCAGACCGAATGCGAATAATATTCAGCGGGCAGAAAAGTCAATTCACTGAAGGGGAAATGAAGCAGGATGTGAAAAACACGCACTTTCTTTCCCTTTGCACGGTCTCTATCTAAGTGACATTTGACTCAATTCATGAGTCTTCTGAGGCAATACAAAAACAATAAGGTAGATGAAAACACACTCCTATATGTGTGTTTTTTATTTTTTTATATATATATATATATATATATATATATATATATATATATCACATCACTCGATAAAATAAGTACTAATTGTGATAGTTTTAATCTGAAATGTCTGGAAGGGAAAAGAACTCGAGCCGTAACCATGTGCTGGATATCCTTTGGTAGTGAGATGATTATCAGTATCTCCCATGAAACCTTCTTTTTGTAAGCAAAAAGACGTGTGTGTGGTTTTATGATCAATGGTTAATGTGCGTAATGATGTTTTGTGTTTTCTCCCCCTCTCTCTCGCTCGTACAGTCTCTAGACTCGAGCTGTGACATGGCGTGCCTACGAGAAGGAATCCACAAAACCCATGAGGAGAAAGAAGGAAAAGGACACGCAGTCCTTCAGTCTTACACCCTCCTGCATATAGGTAAGCTGTGTTGTGGTTCATCAGCAAACATGCCAGAGGAATGTTCTCGCATCCCTGTCTGTCTCTGACGTGTACTTGTCTCCTTCCACTCTACTGCTTCAGACATGGACGAGGAGGAAGAAGAAGAGACCATGTGTTCGACTGATCCCTCCCGCTTTGTCAAGGACCCTGATTTCGGCTACCAGGAATTTTCCCGGCAGGAGGAAGACCATTTCCAAGTATTGCGGGTGCAGGTGAGGACCATGTCACAGTGTTAGATTGTAAAATTGCAGCTGCTCAGTCACACGTTGTACCCTTGTAGGCAATTCTACACTTCATCTTCCCTGGAAACCCTGTACTCTGTACTCAAAGGTCAACTGGATTGTTTATCACTTTGGATTTATTTGACTGATCCAAAATACAGCTAGGATGTTCCAGTGTGGTTTTACTTGGAGGAAGATGAAGCTTGTGATTTTCACAGAATTCCGCCTTGGCAGTGTTCATTCTGTTTTGTTTTATACGTGTGTAGGACTACTCGTGGGAGGACCATGGTTTCTCCTTGGTAAACCGCCTCTACTCGGACATCGGGCACCTGTTAGACGAGCGGTTCCGCAGCGTGGCCTCGTTACCATCCCCTCGCAATCCTGACCTCAAGAGAGCCATCTGGAACTACATCCATTGCAGCTATGGAATTAGGTAAGAGTGTGCATCGTTTGTTTATTTCCTACTTCGTGATGCCTACAGCGTCTCTTCTAGGGCTGCGTACGTGATTTATTTATGTATTTATTTATTTATTATGCGCTGGAAAATATGCAGCGAATATTTATTATTATTATTTTTTTTTTTCTCTGCAATATGATCTATATTTCCTAGTGAAACAGCTTCTCATTTCCAAATGATATCTGTGGGTTGGAGTATAAGTCATAAAATCTACCACTGCTGTCATATATTGGTGCTCTGTAGAATAGTCGCAATTTAATGGAAAAACAAAATAAAATTAATAATAATTTTGCCTTTTAAAGTAGGTGACACTGATGAATTGCGTCCCTTTCACCCTGATCTCACTGTCGTTTTCACGTACATGTAGTCAGGAATCATAGCGCGGGACTTGTGTGTTTCAACAGGTATGATGATTATGATTATGGGGAAGTGAACCAGCTGCTGGATCGCGGACTGAAGCTTTATATTAAGGCTGTGGCCTGCTATCCTGACTCCACTAAGAACCTTCTGTGCCCTCTGCCTTTGGTTTCTCTCAAAGCCTCAGAAAAGGTAGGCTTGAGGGAATCGGATTTTTATTTGCCAATACTATTTATAACACAGTGCTCTTGAATTTGCCAATCTAATCGATTTAATGTTCCGTAACAGCAGCTCTGGCAATAATGCAGGCTGTTAATTCAAATGACAGATTATATTAACGTGCCCGTTCTAATCCGTTGTCATTTCGGCTGGCAGGCGGCCGACGTAATAATCTAGGGCTAATAATAAACGTAACATGAACTAAAATATCATGTCGTTCATTTAATACATCATTAATAAATAAAAATTGTGATCATTGCCAGATTGCTGTGGTAGAGGAGGAATAACAACCTTCAGGACGTGCCGTTCTAGGAAAATGATCAGCTTCAGTTGGTCATTGATTTGTTTTTCTAGAACATGTCGTGTTATTCTTTTTAGATGTTCTGGTTTTGTGGAAAAGCTGCTGTCTTTTATTGTCTTAGTCTTGCTAAACTTGGAATCTTATGATCGATTTGATATTGAAAAACATTTAATAAATGTTTGATCCATTTTGCTCAGGTACATGTGAACCTGCTGGTGATGGAGGCACGGCTGCAGGCTGAGCTGCTCTACGCACTCCGAGCAATCACTCAGTACATGATCGCCTAGGACTGCAAGGCACATGTAGAGAGAAAGAAAGAGCGGGAGAGAGACAGAGTTGTCACTTATGGTACAAAAAAAAAAAAAAAAGAA
>JAFFST010002949.1:9063-19241 GCA_022414735.1 Noturus placidus | reverse complement strand
TTTTTTTTTTTTTTTGTTTTAACAAAACAAAATGTTACTAAAGTGTGACTTAAGGTACTGCTGTGAAGCGTCTTCAAGGTGACACTTGAAGACAAACAATCCTTCTTTCTCTATCTTGCCCTTTTTTGAATGTTGTTCACTTCATTATTTTCTATGACCTCAGCTATGTACTTTGTTTGGTTGTGTGTGTGTGTGTGTGTGTGTGTGTTTTCTACTCTTCAGTTTGAATCTCATTCTTTCTAGATTGTTCATGTGCAATTATCTTTATTCTGTTCTTTTTCATTTGTTCTATTGATTGGCCTGTTGCTTCCCTGTTGACTGACAGTCGGGAAAAGAGAAGAGCGTGTCAGTTTCTATTCAAGTATTGAACTGTGCAAAAAAAAAAAAAAAACAAACAAAACAGATGACTCGACCTGTCCCGTAATCGAGGGCGGTGTTTACTGAAGCTGAGACGAACAGACGAACGTTGGCGAAGCTCAACGTGTTTTCTCTGAATCTTTCATTTGAATTGAAGCTCAGAACAAGACGACAGACAATATAGGAAAACATTATGTGGCTGTAACTTTTATTTTAACGGCACTTTTAAGATTAGATAAAAACGTATTTAGGCTCAAATGTCTGCGGCATCTGACCGCTGTCTATAAATAGGTTGTGCTTCGGTTGACTCGGTTTAAAGTGCCAGTTATGCTGCTGGTTTATCCAGTGTCAGTGTGAAGGGTATGGATAACACGCATAGCACATTTGTGATCGAGGAGAATCTGGCAGCACTTTCAAAACCAATTGGAGCTTTCTATTATTTTTTTTAATAGGAATTTTACTGCGCAAGTTAGCTTATGATGTAGCTTACACTCTACCCAAACTACAAGGTTTAGAAAAAAGCTTAAATTAATTCATGATTCTCAATGTAGGTCAGTTCTAGTCAAATGAAGGATTTTTTTTTTTCTCTTCCCTCTTTTCTTTCCCTGATTTATCTACAAAAACTTTCAGTGATACTTTGCCATCTGGATACGTTATAATGCAAAGAAGGTCAAAGGTCAGGCCTGCTGTGATGCTTCCTGTAACTGACCTGCACAACTTGTTTCCTTGCACTGGACTATTTTGCACAGAACTGCATTAGTGACCTGCATTGCCTCTGAGCAACTGTAATAGTTATTGGAACAAATGACCCGGTGAGGCCTCTGTTCACTGGTACCACACTGATGCCATACTTACTGCAAATGTTCTGGTTGTGAAAAAGGCCAAGCATTACTTGCTAGATAAAGCCATGATAGTATTGAATTGGTGCAGAAGTGTTGCTCATGTAGGATACAGGAGCAAAGAAACATGGGCGCCAAGGTTATTTTCTTTTTTTAACTTATTTTTAAACATATTGCATTACCCTGTCACTACGGCTGTGTTCAGACTGGGTGTAGTATTCCCCGACCAGCCCGCCCCCTTCAAATGTGATTCGTCTTCTACATTTTGACAGGATATTGATTGATTGGAACTGAAAGGTTTCTCCATTGCATCCTTGTACGTGTGAGAAGAAATAATCTTAATGAACTTGAGCACATGTTTAAACATAGCCAGTGATTTGATTTATTGTTGTCGATTTAGTTTTTGTTTTGGAAGGGAAGAGAAGGTGGAGCAAGATGGCCGACTTCAGTGTTGAATCTCCTCAGCCTTTTATCAAGTACCACACTGTGGGACTATTGGGAATGACCAGTCACATATCGGAGAAAGAAGGAAGGAATTTTTCATCTAATGCTGAACTTATGGACTGAGTTGATGGATTTAAGAACTGTGTAGTGGAGAGTCCTCCACTGATGATGAAGATTTATTAAGTGCAGTGCCTTTACTGATTTAAAGCTAAGGCAGACATGGACTGCTGTTGACGCTGGAGGCTCATTTAAAGAGTGCTGGATTCAGCCCTGTTTGGTAGCACGGGCCAAGCTGTCGTCTTCATGCTGCTTCTTCCTGCTCCTTCCCAAGCAGTCAAACAGAACGGGGACAGTGGTTTGCTTCTCACTACTGGCCAAGCTCCAGCACTCTCAAGTTGTTCCACATTTTTATGGAGCTGTCATTTGCCTGCCATTAGCATGTCTGTATTAGTTTCTCCCTCACTGTCTTCTTCTGTGACATCAAAACATGGCAGTGGACTAACACCCCCCCCCCCCCCCTTATGGCTTTCCTTCTGATCCATGGTGGAGTCTGAAAGACTGAACAGTTGTGGCTTTAGCCAAGTTGTTTAATATTTTTAATATTTACCACGTAAATGTAGAGATGTAAAAAAAAAAAAACCACACACAAAAAAATGTCAAAACAAGGAAAATTTAAGCAATTTTTTTCGTTGCCCTGAAAGAAGAACTTATTTTTTCTATAAAGATATGCTATACCACTTGTGTCTGGGGTTTTTTTTCTTCTCCCCCCCCCCCCGATTTCTAGTGCACATATTTCATCTGGATGTTTCTGGCTTAAGTTGGGTGTTATTTCTGTGCAAGCTCCTGCAGAGTCAAACCCGTGCTGCACTACTGTGGCAATTGTGCCATCTAGTGCCAAGTGTTTTAATTGTTTTTTTTTTTTTTTTTTTTTTTTTTTGCTCTCCCATTCCCTGAAATGGAAACAGACCATGAATAAATAGAAGCCTTTTAGAATTGGGAGGATATTGAGACAAAGTTGATCACAGGTCCTTCTGTTTTCCTTTCCTTAGTGAATTCAATTCAGTTCTATTTGTGTAGCACTTTTAATAAGACATCATCCCAGAGATAAATGGATATAAATAAATTTCACATTTATAAATGTATCTCTAATGCCCAAACCAGATGCGACAGTGGCAAGGAAAAACTCCGTGATATGAGGAAGAAATCCATTCTAGATTTCACAAAAACGTCTATTTTGCTGCAATTCTCCATTGTTCACTGATCTGGGAGACTTGAGTGCAAAAGTGTTTGTGGCAGTTGAAGTCCTAAACCATTATAGCATAAGTGTTCATGTTTTTTTTAAGTGGTACCATCCTCAATAATCTCAAATCAGGACTCTTCCATATCAAGTGTTCTTTCAAAAGCATATGTAGTGCTTATGGGAATGAGTGTTGGTGCTTTTAAATTTTATTGAAAGCTGCTAAATTCATACTTTGGACATAGTCTTCAAACTTGGTGATCTCCTCCTCCAGTAGGTCTTCCCACCATGTCGTCCTCAACCATACAGTCGATCTTCAGCTACTTTATACCGTAACCAACTGGTACAAGTCTGGAGGCAACCTGTCGACCTCCTCCATCTTTACAATGTCTCGTAATCCCAAGATTTGATATCCAACAGGATGGAAGATTTGGCACTGAACGCATGGTTGTTTTCTTTGCTTCTTGCGGTGCTGGGCCTCTTCGTCCACCTGGTCATCACTACTGAACAGGTCTATATCGCTATCCTCTCATAGAACTTTCATTCAGCCTCATCATAATGAGGCTTGTCAAACCATATCTTCTCTTGAACCAAGCACTCCACTGTACATATATTTTAATAATTGAATGAAATGTTTTGTCGGAACAGAACCGTAAGCACCCATTCAGTAATCTTCTGTCCCTGGATGTGTGTTTCTGAATTGGGGATGGTTTTCAATTTAGGTTTCTTCATTTCACCCCGATTGAACAATTACTAGTGTACTGACCATTAGTTGGTGACCAAAGGTCAGCATGACCTTATTCCAGGATGACAGATTCTGACTGACGGTATCCTTTCTATGTCAAGTGAATTCCACTTCTGTCCTGTTTGCTGTCTCACTGCAAGACATGGATCCGTTTATTATTTTATATAGAACACCTATACACTTGTTCATGCAGTTATTTAATCAGTCAATCATGTGGCAGCAGTACAATGCATAAGATCATGTAGGTCAAGAGCTTCCATTAATGTTCACATCAAACATAGAAATGTGGCAGGGTTGTTAAAGCCACACTGACTGGCATCAGACACATCCAGTGACCGCAGTTCTGCAGGTGGAAATGCGTTGGTGATGACAGTCAAACTGACCGGAAGGCTACAGTGACTCAAATAACCACTCTTTACAACTGTGGTGAGCAGAAAAGCATCTGAGAACATGCACGACATCGGACCCTGAGGCAGATGGGTTACAACATCAGTAAACCACATGGGATTCCACCCCTGTCAGTTAAGTACAGGAATCTGAGGCTGCAGTGGGCACAGGCTCACCGAAACTCCCCAGCTGGTTGTAAAAACATTACTTGGTCTGCTGCTGTAGTGGCCCTTTCACCTTCAGGTTTAACATGTGTTCTGAGATGTTTTTTCTGCTCACAGTGATTGTAAACAGCAGTTGTTTGTTATTTGTGTTACCATTGACTTCCTGTCAGCTAAAATCTGATCATTCTCCTCGGGTGTTCTCTCATCAACAAAGTATTTACGGATCTAATATATAATTTGTAAGTATATACTTATCTAGTGTATATACAATGTGAACCCTTTTAGAATTTTCTACATTTCTGCAAAACTATGACCTAAATGTAACTGCATTTTCAGATTTGTCCTAAAGGTATATGAACAGAACTCAATTAAACAAATGAGACAAAAATATTCAGATGTAATGTTATTTTCGGTCATATTTATGCAGATCTATAGCAACTCCTTACAGGTTTACAAACGTTCAAGCACAACTGTATAAATATATTAGCATCTAATATCTAAAATCCTTCAACTTCATCACGGCTATTGTTCCAGACCTGTAAAACATAATTGCTTTAATACATGAATATGGATTTACACCATCAGAAACACAAGAGGGCAGCTGAGTTAAACTGATTACTTTTATTTCAGATATTTTCGACTGGTTTCACAGTCACCTCTGGCTAACTTAACAATAAAGTAAGAAGAGCAGGGGAAAGACAAAATACATTAATCAACATAAAGCAATGAATGAAATACACATATAGTGAACTGGCTAAACACTTACCCAAACGTGTATACCCCCTTCCCCATAACAACAACAAAATCTATCCACAAACTGGAAAATAGTGTTTTATCAACTGGGAAAATAAAACAGACCAGGGAAAAAAAATGATACGGTAATATTAAACATGATGACGCACGGGACAGGTATGTGATCTGAGGTCAAGCTATTTAAAAGCTCTGTCTATTGGGAATTTATCTTCTTCAGTCAACTACTCAACAGAATGCCGTTAATCGTCTCGATTTTTAACTAATCGAACCTTCAGACTTAATTTTTTCACCCAATTTTTCTTGCACGTTTTTATTTCATCATAATTTAAGCAAATAATCACAATGGGATGTTATCGGTGTAGAAAAGCACGTCCAAATTTCATTTCAGCACTCCGGACTACTTCTCTAAACCTTGCCTGCTGGTTTGTCACTCAAGCTGTGCAGATGTTCATTCTCAAATCTTATCATTAATCCAAACACCACCAAACATGTAAGACTTCAGATTAACAAAGGACAGCCCAAAAAGACAAGAGCAACAATGTAAACGGTTCAATGAAATACAGATCAAGATTAACAAAGTAACACTGTTTCCTTTTTCTTTTTTTTAAAAAGGACTGATTTCAAGAAATGTACGTGTGTCAAGAGACTTGTTCAGTGGCGAATCTCTCATCTCAGCTTCTACAAACTTACTTAGGATCTATGAAAGTAACAAATGTTTGTGGATTAATAAAGGTGAATGTATCTTTCCATGTTCTATATTTATTAAAAATGTGCTGAAGATGTGCTGCATAAAATAAAGGCCCTTAAATCTAAATATGGCCGACTTTTTCCACATCTAGCACCAACTGACAGGAGGAAACAACCATCCTATGCAAGAACAGAGCACTTTAACAGTTAGTTCATATTTTAATATACTCATTATTACCATTAAATGATTTATAATATCCAGCTCTAAAACCAAAGTTTAAACTACATAGACACAGGAAGAAAAAAAAATCAAAGGAAAAACTACATTTCTAAATCAACAGCTCAAAGAAGAAGAAAAAAGAGAGTATGGAGATACAGGGTTTGTTCTAGAGGAACATGCTAGTGTTTGTTGGCAGTTTTACAACTTTCATTTCGAAATTCGGTGAATGCATACGTTACACAGCCTCTCGTTTTGAAGTGGAGCACAAGCTATACTTCTGTAATGTTAAAACATTTCCATTGCTGGCTGAGTGGCTTTTATAAAATCAGCAATGATCATCTTACTGCTTCCATCCGGAAGTTTTTAATCAATATTACTAATTTACTTTATAATCCTACTGTTTTATTAAACCCTGAGAGTTAGACATTGCATCATCATGATCATAATCTACTTTTACTGATGAAAAATAAATTCCCTGGCAAATTTTTGTTTGTTGTAAATTACTCCTCCCAATATAGTAGCGGTCACCATGGCAATTTCTAATTTGCAAGGCGTTATACTGTTAACTGCACCCTTGCAATCAATTTACTTGACATAAAAAGTTAACATGTATAAAAGCTGCAATACTTTCCTCTCAAGCCATCCCAGTCTGAAATGTTCTTCTTAGTGTTCCTTTGGATATGTATAAAATCTACATGCATCTCATCTTTTACAAAAATAAAAGATTACATAGAAAATGACCGTTAAAAATAGTTTCTGCACTTTTAAGAGGGGTGCTTTCTGATTAGTATGAATATTTTTTCACAATATAGCCCCAATGTAAATTAAACATTAAAATTAGTCAGTATACTTAATTTTGACTTTTTTTAAAACAAATTTATACAAAAGATTGTTAGTATTACAGTATTTCACTGAGAAAAGTATATCTCGCCCCTTTATGTACTACTTTACAGAATTCTATATAATAAGGGTACATTTTACAGAGCATCTTTTGTATAACTAATCAGTTTCATCCTCTGAATGAAATTATTCAATATTATTTTTTGATTGTTTCTCTCTCTACTGAATTTTAAGCACTTGTAAGTACTTAAAACATCTCACACACACACACACACACACACGCACAAACCCTTCAAATATTGTATGTTGCAAATGGGCACATTGATAACACAATGCCATTAAACTTGACAGAGTTGGCAAAGTGGTAAAAACCATAGAAACAGGACCGTTCAAATCCTATGGTATTATCAAAATGCCCTGTGTATAATCACATTTCTTCATACTGTTAACAATTTAAGAACAAAATCAGCAATATCAAATTCTCACTCAATGATCAGCTCCCAGGACACAAAGGGGTGAGGGGGGACACACCTTCCTGAGTAGAGTCATAAATGCTAAATAAAGCATTAATCATCATGAGAATAATCATTAATCAACCACCTCAAACTATTTTGCCTCCAATGCAAAATATTAGCACACTTCGTACCATTGAGAGTGTACTACTTGAGCGCAGTGTAATATTGCCCAAATATTCATTATGGTCTGGACTCATTGGGATAGCCCCCATTCAAATTCTGTTTAATGCTGATGATGTTCATATGGTGTCAGGTTTGTGCTCCACCTGATCGAAGGATCCAACCAAGCAATCAATGAAGCACTGCTTGATTGCATGATGACTTTTACTCCATTCGTTTTTTTTTTTTTTATGCTGTTGACAAATGGAGGATGATCCTCAAGTATCAGCAAAGTTTGATTCTCCTGGCCAAATCAGTTTTGTCTTCAAATTCAAGGAAAGGTACCTTCTCAGCTCTGTACTACTTTGGTGTTAGTAACAGGCATTATTATAACAAACATTAGTGGTTTGTTAGCTGTGCTTCACCATTCATTTCTTCTCTCCTTTTTCCTAGTCGATCTCATTGACATCAATGAAAACAGCAACGGCCAGTATTCCAATCTCCCCCCCACCCCGAGACATCATCTGGGTCTGGGGTCTAAAAGCCAACTTCCCGGTGTGTATTGGCACTTGTGTAAGGTTTGTTTTTGAGAGCCAAAAAAGTTGCCAAAAATTTCTTAAAAATGTGGCCAAAGTTTGTATACTCAGCCAAAGCAGTTTATGTATTTGAGGTACAATGGTAAAAATGTGGAGGCAAAAAAAAAAAACTGAAGGGGTGACATTTTAATGAATGCACCATGTGAGACTCCATCATTTGGTTAGGGATGAAGGACCGACCTGCAAAAAATAAATAAATAAACCGAAGAATTATTAAACATGATATTCTTCTTCAAATTCTAACTGACATTTTAAAAGAAAGGCACAACAAATTTCAAAGGGAAGCCATGAATAGAAATGTTAATAATTTAATAGTATATCACAATTAATAGTATATAAACACTTTAGTATTTTAGCCAAAATGCTCAAATTTATGTGTACCTTACCTGCTCCTATCCTAAGCAGAGTTAGCTGGGCACCCAGTTGTGAGATGTGCTCTGTGTGGTGGCTGGCCCGGTGTAATTTTGCCCACCTGGTACAATGGGGTCAAAGTTGAAGTCGCTCATATCTCCATCCATAAGGTCACTGTTGATGATGTAATCTACATCACAGTCCAGATTCTCTGTAAACATTTCAATATCCAAGTCTGTGGGCAGACGATCCTGAGAGGGCAGAGTGTAAGCTGGTGTCCCATATTGGCTTATCCCCTGAAGACCATTCCCAGCTGCAGAAGGGACAGCTCCATGTTGAAGTAGCCCTGCACCTGGCATTTGATGCTGGGTCTTCATGGCTGCTAGCTGTGGGAGGTCCTGGCTCATGCCAGACAGCATCATGCCAAAGCTCATTTGAGAGTGTTGCTGGTGCTGCTGTGGCTGTAGCTGGGATTGAGGCTGAAGGGTCATTTGCGGCACTGGGCTAGGTTCCATACTCTTGCCCAACATCATTTGACCAGCCTTGGTTTGGTTGCCAGACATCGAGTCACCGAGGCCCAAAAGATTAGCACCTCCCTGGCTGGGAATCAGAGGGTCCACTTGAGTCATCAAGATATCGGCTGGTGGGGGTGAGTCAGAGGTGAGGAGTGCCTCAAGACTGGACGGCACATGGGTGCTGAAACCACTTCGAGATCCTGGACCTGGCAGAGGGTTAAAGAGGGAGTTTCCAAAGTTTGATAGGCTTGTGTTGGACTCCCCAGCTTGCTGAACAGAGCTCTGTGACCCTGGCTGGGAAGGTCCTTTAGATCCCTTCACTGACTGCAGCTGACGATATGAAGCAAAATTAGACCCACGGGGCAGCAGGGTAGAAGCAGAAGGCAATGGAGTAGGTGGAGCTTGCGGTGCTGTGCTCGGACTTGCACCGCCTTGCTGTGCTGTCATTAAGGTAAGTCCATCAATTAGGTCCAGTTCCTCCATTAGGGTCTCAGTAAGTGTAGGTGGAAGACTGCTAGTGGGATACCCACTCAGAAGTCCATCTTTGGGCACGTCATCTTCATCTTCTTTCAGTGGGGGAATTGGAGAGTGCCTGCCACTCAAAGTGCTGGCATTTGAACTGGTGCGTGGTCTGAAGCTTGTCCACATGTCTTGGTCATCCAAGCTACCACGTGATGATGGGCTGCTACTGTTCACGCCCCACTTTCCAAACTGCCCTGGAGGGCCAGGACTGTCTGCACTCCCTGCACCAGACACACCCTCACCCTGTATGGCACTGCCAGGACCACCAACACCACCTGCTACTGCTTGCTTCTTGGTATTTTTTGCCCGCACACGACTTTTTAGCAATTTAGTGCTATTGTCCATGGAGGCAGCACGGCGGCGAGGAGCTTTCCCAGTCTTACCCCCTTCAGGATTAAGCATCCACCAGGAACTCTTTCCAGTAGATTCATTGTGTACTCTCAAAAATTTGTTGTGGAGGGATAAATTGTGACGAATTGAGTTCTAGGTGGAAGCAAAGCACACACACACATGCAAAATATAATGAGGTGTCTACTCCTGAAACAATATAGTTAACAATGTCTAAAGTCTACAGATCAGAGCGTTAACCTCATAGTAAACCATTTAATAATGCATGGTGAAAGATTAACAATAGAACATGGTGTAATTGTAGACCAGGAAAAAAAATATTTATGCATATGGCTTGTGTAATTTTTTCAGTAGTCTGAACTAAGTTACAGTGGTGTGAAAAAGTGTTTGCCCCCTTCCTCATTTCCTGTTCCTTTGCATGTTTGTCACACTTAAGTGTTTCGGAACATCAAACCAATTTAAACAATAGTCAAGGACAACACAAGTAAACACAAAATGCAATTTGTAAATGAAGGTGTTTATTATTAAAGGTGAAAAAAAATCCAAACCATCATGGCCC